>JAASGH010000004.1:0-226215 GCA_023334155.1 Globisporangium heterothallicum | reverse complement strand
TACGGCGAACCTAATGGTTCGGCTGCTTTGGTGGTTTCTCGTAGCTAAGTACGGAAACTTTAGTTGCATGCGGACTTAGTCCCATGTCAACAGATTGAGCTAAGTTGCTGCGGTGCAACTTAGCGTGTGACCCCGTTACAGCCGTTGTCGGTCCTGATGCACCGGATCCTGCTGTCTAGCTGGGTCTCCACCAGGCTCTTGTATGCTTGGAAACAGCGCAATGTGTCGGACTTTGCTTTCACGAAATAGATCGGCGTGTATCGCGAGAAATCGTCTAAGTGGTTAGATTTACAAGCATTTGTAAAGTTTGAAGCATAAAATCGGATATTTAATGATTTGGACAATTAGGTAATTAATGTCAGTGGTTTTGACCGAATATCAGAGTTCAAGTGTATTTTTGTGACGTTCTACGACGTGACTTCATGTAAGTGGATTTTTGTATTGAAGTCCTCGATGGGAGTATTTTTCATTTCTCTAATCTTATATCCTTTCGATAGACTATGTTTCTGTGCTTTCGAGTGCTGCAAATTGTGACTTCTAAAGGTCTGTTTCCGGCGCTCTGACTTTCACGACCTACAGTGCTCTCTCGTCTAAGAACATATGCAGTAAAAGCGGATCGATCATCCTTCGTCAGTCATGGAAAACTCAGGGCGACGATCGTAGATTCATGCGTTTGGACGCCAGCAACATCTACCAGAGAGAGTGTCGAATCCAGTCCATCTCGCTGCCACAATTTCCAGAGGATATCGGTGCATTTTGTGTGGATTATTGTGAGTTTGTAACCGAGTACGAATCGACTTGCTGGAAATGAAAAGCGTAACTTAATCGAGGCGGTAGTGTAAGCATGGATGACATGGCGACTGCTGACCAGACAGCTAAAAGAAGCAGAGAACAACATACAACAACAACAACAATAAAGAGTATCCATGGGAGATCACTGCAGAGACTCCACCGCCTTGATGAGCGACGACGTCGACCTGCTCCCGCATCGCTGGAGCGACACTGACCAGCAGATCTTTGAGTATCTGCTGCAGCCGCTTGGGTCTCCGGAGGTCGCGGAATGCACGACGAGCAGACAGAGTAGCGTGAACAATTGTCCCGCTGTCGCTTTTACGCACACCAACACGACAGGACCACCGCAGATCTCCAGGAAGCAGCAAACGGACGCCAGTGCTACAACGCAGAAGAAGAAGAACAGCAATGGGAATGACGACTCGGCAAGCGCCGAGAAAGAGAAGAAGTGGAGAGCGCAACTGAAACCGGACATGAGCGTGGTGAAGAAGCGGAAAGCGACGCGGAAACGGACTTCCCCAGACGAACGCAAACTCAAGCACCGCGAAGTGCAACGGCGCTTTATGGAGCGTAAAAAGGTATGTGCGATCGACGCGAAACGCGTAAAGAGCGTCGCTGCGGCTAGTGAGTGGGTTCCATGTCCTCAGCATCGTCTATATGCACAGGAGAGCATTGTGCGCGTGAAAAAAGTGGTCGCGGAGCTTGAATCACAGTTCCGCTTGCTTCAGCTGACGAGCGAAAAAGAAGCACTGGAGGAAGAGAACGCCGCGCTTCAGCAGCATCTCGCAAGCGAATCGACCCAAGTGCACAGCATTGAGCAGCTGAAACTGCTTCTTGAGGTTAGGACGGAGAATGTTTACTATTTCATTGCGTTGTATGTGGCGACTCGATGCTTCACGCTTCCGTTGAATTGCTGATAGGAGGAGAAGAAGGTTGTTGAGAGCCACTTCCAGCCTGTTTCTCCGCAGCGGTGGCGCGAATTGCTGGATAGGATCATGAAAGAGGCTGACTCCCAGACGTCCGATCCATCGTTCCGCAGCATGGGCTTCAGCGTACTCGGCTGGAACGACCGCCGCAAAATCGAGGGCTCGACGGTCAAGTTCACGCTGTCCAAGTTTTTCCCGCACATCTGGGCCGAGGAGCTGTTGAACAAGACGTGGGAGAAAGTCACCACAGAGAGCTACTCGAGTTTCTTCAGTCCGTCGCTGTACATCACCGTAAGTCGAGTTGAGCGAACCAGGGCTACATTTCGCGCTCATGTGGTAGTGGACTAACTCATGCCATTCACTTCACACCGTGCAGATTCATCTGCTGCAGCGCGTGAGCAACGACGCGATCATCGTGTACCGCGCGATTTGCAACCCGCAGACAAACCGCATCTCCCGGTCTGTGGAGCTCATTGGACGCGTTCGTCGCGAGCGCGATTTCATTTTGTTCATTCGCAGCTTTGATGGCGCGTGCGACGTGCATCGCAGTGTGGGGGAGCCACAGTCCTGGTCGCGCTCGTTGACGATCCTGCGCTTCGAGCCCACGAGCATGCACCAGACGACACCCGGGTGCACGGTGCACTCCGACGGTGCCTACTCCAACTTCGCGACCGCAGGCGTGAAGCACTGGCTCATGGAAGTGCTCTTCCTCGTGCTGCGCTTCGAGAGCTCGATGATCGCTCCGATATTCACGATCTGCGCCTCATAACAAATCGGACACGGTTACCTATTTTTGTGAACGCGACCTGTCGAAAATGTTGGGTCGTATTATTGTGTCCCGCGTGGTACTGCAGCCACACCTCAAGTTCAAGTCATTTTGAGAGTTAAGACATGACCGGAGCGCGAATGACAAGCGTCTTGGCGAAGAGCAGTCGTCGGTCCATGCTGCTGCTGCGTGGCGCCACGCATGGCTCCAGATCCATCAGCACGCGCGTCGCGGCCATCGGCAACAACGTGTTCGCGGAGATCTCGCTCTTGGCGGCGCAGCACGGCGCTGTGAACCTCGGTCAGGGGTTCCCGTCGTTCCATACTCCTCCGTACGTGTGGTTCTTCCTCCCCCAAATGGCCATTGTTGCTGGTTCTATAGTTCTATAGCACGTGTATCGCTGGCGTATATGGTCCCATACAATGAACGCACGCTTATTGTGTGTGTATCTTTGTAAAACCAGGTTCGTGAAGCAAGCCGCGATCGATGCAATCAATGGGGACCACAACCAGTACACGCGTCCGGGAGGTCACGTGGACTACGTCAACGTGCTCGCAGAGATGTACTCGCCGCTGTTCCACCGCGAGCTGAACCCGATGAAGGAGATCGTGACGTTCAACGGTGCTCAAGAGGGCATCGCGTCCATCATGGCTGCGCTCCTGGAACCCGTAAGGCTCGCTGCTCAATACGGTTGGTCTCCCAATATATAGTTGGTATGGAATACGAGCTGAACGTGCAAGTGTTTTGGTGGCTGCGTGCATATAGGGCGACGAAGTGGTGACGTTTGAGCCGTATTTCGATGCGTACAAGACCGTGTCGACTCTGCTCGGGATCAAAACGGTCGGCATCCCGTTTGAGTTGTCCCCCGCGAAGCAGCAGGAGTTTTCGAGTCGCGACACCCGCGCAAGGTTTTCGTCCAGTGATTTCCGCATCGATCTGAACAAACTCGACAAGCTCATCACGAAGAACACCAAGATGATCGTACTCAACACGCCCCACAACCCAACGGGGAAAGTGTTCACGAAGCACGAGCTGCAGCAAATCGCCGACGTGCTGAAAAAGCACCCGCATGTGCTCATCCTCTCCGACGAAGTGTACGAGTTCATGACGTACGATGGACTGCAGCATGAGCGCATTGGGTCGTTTCCTGGTCTCTTCGACCGCACGATCTCGCTCTTCAGTGCAGGGAAAACGTTTTCCTGCACCGGGTGGCGCGTTGGGTACGCGGTTGGTCCCGAACACTTGACGGCTGCGATCACGAAAGCGCATAGCACGGTTCCTTTCTGCGGCACGACTCCTTTTGAGGTCGCGATGGCGTCGTGCTTTAAGCAGGCGCAAACGAACGGCTACCTGGATGAACTCAAGGCGACGTTGGAGGTTTGTGATGCTTTTGTTTCACTATTTTCAATAAGTTACTCTATGGTTATCATTCATACGAACACGGATACGCATTCATTCACGCACACACTAGGCGAAACGAGACCGGTTGGTTGGCGCCTTGACTGAAGCGAATTGGCGACCAATCGTGCCGGAAGGTGGATACTTTGTCTGCTGCAATGTCACGCACTTGCCGGTCTTCCAAGAATTTGCCGACATCAAGATCACCCCCGAGCTTCCGAAGCCGGTAAGCGCTTTGCCGATAGGGATGCATCGGTTGTTGGTCTCCATCGTACAAATGTTGATTTGTATCTGCGAATCGTTTCCCATCAGCAATACCCAGACTACCAGTTCGCGTACAAGCTCTGCAAGGACTACAAACTGGCCGTGATCCCATCGTCGCCATTCTTCACGCGTCCGGAGCACCAGCTGGCTCCAGGTGTTGTGCGTCTTGCGTTCTGCAAGGACGACAAGACCCTTGATGACGCTATTCGCGTGATCTCTTCGTTCACATCCTAAGCGCAGCATCGAGCTGCTGAGCGTTGTCCTCCACTACGTGGTGTGAGAGAGAATATAGTCTTGGATTTGCTTTGCATTCGCGTCTGTGATCCAGGGCAGCATCCGTCTCCAGTGCATTTGGTTGAACTTCTTGACCGGCACTTGCGCAACCGCGAAGTTTTGGAAGCGAAAGCTCAGCGAGAGCGAGCTTCCATAGGATAGAAACGGAATGGAGCGAAAGTATGCAAGGCGAAGCATGAACTTGGAATCGATGGCACCAGCAGTGACTCGGGGAACTGCAGGCGCTAAGCTGAACCCACTCTCCTTCTCGTTCCTAAATGGCACACACACACACATCGAGTTAGCACGATTAATGGAGTTTCCATTCCAAACATGAAAAGCCGAAACGGACTGTGCGATGTTGAGGAGGTGTTGGCTCAACTCCTCATGACTTGGTCGCATGACGATCTCCACACTACGGTTGTCGCCAAGTCGCTGGATGCCGGCGATCCTGGTCAAAGAGACTGCATCCCGACTGTCCACTTGAATCGCTATCATCACTTTCTTGAAAATACTCGAGCACGACTGGAATCGTGGATGCTTCAAGATGTCTTTTTCTGGACTCTGCCGTTCCAGCGCAATGCATTGCTGGGAAGTCATCCACATCACTGCAAGTCGTGCGCTTAGCAGCAAATCTGCTTCGAGCGAGTTCTCAATTTCAACCGCACAATCGGGTGTTCTCTTGGCGATGAGAGCAGGAAACATCGCTGACTGGGAAAACGACGAGTTCACGACCACCAGCACTTGAGGCATGAGTTGCGGTTTTCCGCGCTTGGAGTCCTCGGTCAACTCGATCCTGCTGAGCTCCTCGTTCGTCTCTGCGGCGATAGAAGAAGGGAACAAACTAAACGAAGGAGGTTCCGGGACCACATTCGCGTCACTGAAAATAGCTGCGGTGTGTGAAGAAGTCCCATTTGGAAGTCTAGATGGAGGTGGTGGTCCTTGATTTGCGCTCGAAATGGCATGGGCAGCATTGACAATAGTCTCTTGCTGGGGCTTGAGGGAAAGATTGCGATTGGTTTCTGCAGCAGCACCTCTTGAGAGGTTGGGCGTCCCGATCTGCGCCAACTTCATTTGCCGTTCTCGCAGTTTTTCAAGCGCCTTTAGACGGTTGGTCTCAATCCGGTCTTGTACGGAGCGATCTTCATCAACAGGAGGCTTCTTCACAGCTCCGACGCCTGGTCTCTCCACTTGCGGTTGCTCTGGTGCCGAGACCACTGATCTCGCCACAGTTGGTAAGAGACTGAAGCTTGGTGGTGCTACCTCATTGCTTCCGACATCGTCGCCATCACCATCCATGCTGCGGTCCAGTGGTTCAGACTCTATGTGAACGCTTTGCGCAGACCTCAGTCGAGGTTCTTCCGAGAGCGCCGCTTCACGATTGCTTCTCGCGCTTGCCTCATCCCACAGTCTCGTTGAGAGCTTACTCGTCGACGGAGGTGTGGTCTGCGTACGAGCAAAACGACCTCCATCATGGACTTGTGCAGCTGGGGACAACAGCGAGATCGGCGACTCCTGCATGCTCTCCCTCGCGCTCGACTGTTGCGGGAGCGGCGACTGCGGATTGTTCAGCTCCTGCAAACAGGCATTGATTATGCCGTGTGCTGGCAATGCGCCAAAGTCTCTTTGCCCACGACGCATGAAAGCGGGCAAGTCTTGCGATTCAACCAGCGATCGCGCATAAACCGCGCGCATGTCGCCAGGTGAGAAGCGCTTCCGCTTATCGCTCGCTTTCCCTTTACCTGCAGAACCTGGAGTCGACTCGGGGGAGTAGAGCAGCTGGGACGAATCGTTAATGAAGGAGTCGTCGAGCTCGTCTGCTTCCTCCTCCTCCATATCGTCGTCATCGTCTTCATCGTCCTCGCCGTGCACTTCAACGTCGTCTTCTATAAACATTCTCGCCATCGCAGCAGATTGCTTCTTTCTCCCCTCGGTGTATTTCTGCGAGCGCTTCATTCGCTTCCCCCACGAAGATCGGCGATCCGCTGATTCGCTGGGAGATTGGGTCGCATCGTATTTTCGCTTCAAGCGACGAAACTTGCGGAATTTTTGCGCAGAACCGTGGTCCGTGGGAGAAAACAATAACGCACTCGGAGACGCAGCCTTGTTGCCCGAAGCTGGCACCTTCGGAGGCGTTTGCTGGGCTTGCACCTGAGCGCTCTTGGAGTTGGTTTGCTGTGCGCCGGGACTTTCCCTGCGTCGTCCATGCAATTGGCAGTACGCAAGGAACAGTGTTTCACCGCCGTCGGCTTTCGCTTGCTCCTCTTGCACCAGTTTGTAGTGAGCATAGGAGGCGCAGCTCACATGGAATGCTACCATGCAGCGCTTGTACGCGCACTGAACAACGCCTCGCCCCTTCCGGGAATGACACAGACTGCAATCCAGGGTGTTGCGGTCGGGATCAAGATTCTTCAGCGACCCTAAAGTCAACACATCGCGATCTTGAACTAATCGGAGCTCTGGCAGCCACATAAAACACTGCACATGAGCCCAGTGTCCACATAGCGTTCTCTTTACAGCACCTCCGCGAAGAGGACACAAATAGCAGCTTGCCTTCCCGATCGTGTTTCGATGCAACGCACTGTCGATGCAACTGTCACAGAACCATTTCCCGCTCGGTAAAGATGCGATGCCATAACAAAATTGATGAACTCCAAGGTCGCATCCATCACAATACACAATAGGGTCGTCTTCAAAAGACTCGACTTCTGTGCATACAGCACAACTGTCGTTCTGGGTCGCAAGATGTCCAGAAGAATCGTGGACTCTCTTTTGCGAGGCACTCGAGTGTCTTTCGGAAGCTGGAACCTCCTCCGACACGGCACGCGTTGGAGCTCGTCCATGTACGTCGTTGAGAGCATCGTCTGGCTCGTCGAAATCTTCGATGTCAAGGATTGTTGGCTTCTCTTTTGCACTCGATGGTGGCTCATCACCATCTTCGATCTCAGTGATAGTCTGCTCACGCGCAACAATCGATGGAACTACTGATTCGAATGCATGATGGATACGTGGTGTTGGTATTCCAGGATCAACTGGAGCGCTTGGAACCGAGTTTTGCATAGCAGATTCGACACGAGGAGTCGATTCTTCGCGATCAGCCGCAGGATGCACGTGCTTCAGCGCCAACGATCTCCGCGGTTTGTTCGCCGGTTCATCCACAACCACGTTTTCTTGGAGAAGGCTGAAAGTTGGTGTCGGTAACAAATCGAAGACCGGTTCTTCTGGGGTCAATTCCGGTGTCAAGGGCTTCGGTGCTTCAGGTAGCACGAGCTTCGGGATCTCGAGAGTCGTCGACGGAGGTTCAGGAACACAATTCTCTTTTGAAGCCAGTGGTCTGGAAGCCTCCACTGCCTCGAAATCGAGTCGTCGAGTAATGCGCAGTCGAGGGAAGGAAAGAGGGGCTTGAGGCAATTTAGCGGACTGGCTTCCAGCTTCTTCTGGCTTCCTTACTTCGGGCTCTGGAGACGTCACGGACAAATTTGACGCAGCAGTTGTCGACTCGACAACCAAATCTCGTAGGCGCTGGAGAAGCTGTTCTCCCCGTTCAAACTCCTTTGATTCGACTCGACTTTCCTTCTTTGAGCTAGTCTCCGAGCTGTTTCGTTTCACTTTCTCCGGTTTGCTCGCCTTGGTTTGTGGAGGTGATGCCAACTGGGGCTGAACTGGACTGCTTGGGATTTGACTGCTTTTCTTTCTGCTCGCATCGACGGTAGCTTCCTGCGGTTGATCCAGTGGTGTAGCTGGCTTCTCTACCGAAGACTTCGGTTCATGCGGCTCATTTGTTGCTGCTGCTGCTGACCTCTCTACCGGAGGCTTCGCATTGCGAGTCTCGACCTTTTCTTTCCCCATCTCCACGGGGGTTGACTCGTTCCATCCGGGACTGAAAAAGTGGATATCCTGCGAGCCAAATGTATCGTCAGCGGTTCTGCCACTCCCCCCACCTTCTTCAACCGCTGAAAGAGAGAAATCATTTACAGCATGCACATCAATGTCGTTCTGCGCTCCGCTTTCAAGACTTTGCCTCGCGCGCTCTTGCACGTTGGTCCTCGATACTGACGACGCTGGGACAAGAATCGGAGTAGCATCGGACGATTGACTTCTCGCTTCGCTTCCATTTCCTTCGATGACTTCTTCGTCACTATCATCCGCTCCGTGGATTTTCTTCACAAGACACCGCAGCACAGCTGATCGACGAGAGTGACCCACTTGGAACGTATCCGATTCCACTCGCTCGTTTCCCCGCAAAAGCACCCTCCTTCTTCGCAACAGGTGTCGGGGTCTTGAGAGGACAGGGAAAATGGCGTTTCTTGGTCTGGAGCGGAAGTCCGGGGGAAAGTATCTGGCGTTCCCTATCGCTTTTTCGATCTCATTCAATTGCCATCGTCGCCTGGAGCTTTCCTCGCTGTTCTCTTGGCGCTGGCGGCCAGAGTGACCTGCTAGCCGCTGCTTTCCTCCAATCTGAGAGGAATGGAATTCCGGAATCAGCATTTCCAGTTTGCTCAGCTCCGGCTGGATCCCATTTGGGATCATTCGCGGACACTTGGAGTACACGAACTTGCTCTTGAACGTCGTCATCGCCCGACTCACCGTCTTCGCTGACGCTACACTTCGCGCCAGCTTCTTCTCCTCGTCTCCTTCGGTGACCAGAATGATCACTTTGCCCACGCGCTTACGCCCTGTCCGACCCATTCGCTGGATCATGCGCACGGGCGACGTAAGCGCGTCAAAAGACACGATCAGATCGACTTCCCCAATGTCCAGACCTTCCTCGGCAATGCAGGTAGCGACGAGGACGTTGAACTCGCCGTTCCGGAACTTCTTCACGATCTCTTGCTGCTGTTTCTGAGATTGACCCTTACTTTCCTTGGCTTTGCCTGATGCGCCTTGGCCCACAAACGCCTGGACTTTCAGAAGAGGGGCCATCTGGTCGAGTAATCCCACGATCTCGGTGACACTCGATCGATACTGCGTAAACACGATAGCTCTGGTGCTCGAGTTCCCGGTCGAGTGGCGTTGAAAATGCTCATGCAGGACTTCACGAAGCTTCAGGAGCTTTGGATGGCTAGACGACTTCCCATTCGACGAACTCTTCCCCAAGGTGCCGTGACCCAATGCATTCAAGCCCAGGACCAAACTGTGGAACTCGGTGGACTGCATCATTTCTTTTTTCGACCACGACAACCTCGCCCCGGTTTCTCGCTCCTCGATCCAGCCATTGACGTACTCTTGGAAGCTGCTGAGTCCATGCACCGTCAGCAGATCTTTCGCATGGAGCAAGCTGACTAGTAGCGCTAAATCGCTTTCTGCCGCACGATTCGCACTGTACGTCGGGCTTTGTCGGAACCGCTCCCGCATCTGAAGCACATACCACCGGGAAAGCTTCTCTGGATCACGATGCTGAATGATATTCCCTGAAACCAGGCGATGCACAATTCGCTCGAAGACTTTGAGAAACAGCGACTTCATCTCGGTGATCTGCGACGACAGCGTGCACTTGATCACTTCCTCCTGCCGCGCATGGGTGTACTTTTTCACATCGGGGTCATCGGCAGAGCGGCTTTCAATGTGCGAAATGCGCAGGTTCTTGATCACATCCTGGATGATGTCAAACTTCGCCCCGGGTGTCGCAGAAAGCGCGAGCACGCGGAAAAACTGCGTTTTCTTTTCAATTTCCTGCACGACCAAGCAGTACGCATAGTTGCCCGTCGCTCGATGGGCTTCATCGATGACAACGCACACAAACCGCTCCGCTTCACAGATCCCATGCCTCAGATCATTCTGCATACTCTGAGGGGTACAGAAAAACACGCGCTTCTCCTTCCACAGCACTTTACGCGTCGACGGCGGCACATTGCCCTGCAACTCTGCCGTGTCAGCGAGCGGGATGCCCATGATCTCATGACACGCCTTGATTTGCTGGGCGACCAGCGGCTTCGTCGGCGCCATAAACACAATCTTGCCCTGCGGAAACCACCGGTAGAAGTTATACATCACGACCGACGCGATGAGCGTCTTGCCCAGACCCGTCGGGAGTGAAACCATTGTATTGTGGTAGAGCGCTTTCTCAGAGATCGTAAGCTGGTAGTCTCGGATCGGGTAATTGGTTGGGTACACAAACTGCTGCGCTGCTTCGTAGTCGATCGCGGGGAAACCGGAGCGGTTAAGAACGTCTAAATACCGCGTCTTGGCCTCTGCATCCTCTCCGGGGCGATGCTGGAGAGCTGCGTGAGCGATCGGCCACACGGTCTGGTTGAAAGCGCGCACTGCCTCTGGGTCCTCGATGTCGTCCCCGTCGTTGTCGATCGCTGCTGCTACTGCTTGTCGTGCTGGATTAAGTGGCGGCGGCAGCTGTGTTTGCCGCTGCGGCTGCCAAAATGCTGCGGGTGGCGCGGGTACTGGCTGCGCGGAGGGAGGACCCGCCGGTCGCACCGGAGCTGCGAAGGGCAGCGTTGCCTGCACCGTCTTCTTCGGAAGCACCCTCGACGGCAATCTGTTCAATTGTTCTGCATTGTCATTCGCACTTGCTCCAAGTAGTTGTGGCGGTGTCGCTTTCGTTGTCGCTGCTGCAGGACCGAGCGTATGCCCTCTCGGCGTGGTGCACACCTGACAAGTCGTGCGCCACGACGCATTCAGCAACGTGCACGAGTTACACGCCCATTGTGCTGGCGAAGCCGTGGGGACGAAAGCGCCGCCGCCGTGCGTCTGCTGTTGGTGTTGCTGCGCCTGACGTTCTGCGGCGGCGCGTAAATGCAGCGACTCGAGGTCGTCGATCTTGGACAGAAGCTCGTCGTCCCATTCGTCCTCCATTCTCGCGTCATCTGCAAGTTTGCGACTCTCTTTTCTTGTCAACATCGCTAGTGTCCAGTTTTAGCCAATCATGTAGCTCTCTTCCTATTTCCAGCCAATCATAGCCGTCCGTACTTGAGGAGGCATTTTCGGTATCACTTCCATGAAACCCTCGCCCCCTTCTGACGCTATTCTATTACCCCAGAGTCAGGAATCAAGCACAGGAATCGAGCACCAAATGGCTCGCCACCACCCCCAGGATGCGGGCGTGCTCTGCCGCTATTTCTTCCAGCACATGATGGTCGAAGACGACGCGCCTGCCGAGGAGTACATGTCGTCGCTCCTGCTCTCCAGCGAGCCCACGCTCGATGAGCTGCGCCGCAAGTTCCCGTTTGAAGGGCAGTACCATTTCCGACTTCAACATTTGCTCGGCGGCAGTGGCGCGGGCAAGCCCAGTTCGTACTGCTGGATCGACTTGAGCGAGCCGAACCACGTGCTGCCTGTGACGACGAAGAACGCGCAGCGCGAGATCCGCGTGAAAGTGCTGCAGCTTTCGCATGAACCGCTGGAAGCAGAAACAGCAGAGAAACAGCGCGAGAAGGGGAACTGGGACCAAGTGGACGTCCCCGAAGACCGACAGTTTGCCGCGTACTTCGGCTCGCAAAACCCCGGCAACGCTCGCGAGTTCCGCTTGAGTGATGGGACTTTCAGCGGCCAGCATCAGCAGCAGCAACAGCAGGATGTGTCCAGTGTGCTCTCCGGTGTGAAAAAAGCGTTGGCGTCCAAGATGAAACAGTCCAACGCGATGGCGCAGACCATTCAGAAAAAGTCCGCGAAAATGTGGGAAAAAGTGGTTTCCGGGTCGTCAGGGGGGTCGCTGAATGCGCCGCCGACGGCAGCAGCGCTTGCGCAATTGGCGAAACTCGTGGGTGCGATGAAAGCACCTCTATATGAAAGCAACCGAGATCACGTCGACTTGTTGAACCGCCTGTGGGTCACGTGTTACGACGCTCAGCCTCTGACGCTGCGTGGCGCGGGCTGGGAGCTCTTTGGCTTCCGCTACGACGATCCCTTGCGAGAGCTCCAGTTTGTGCTCCCGCTCCAGTGCTTGGTGTTCTTCCATGAAGTGCATCGCAATGTGGCACTGCCGATCCTGCAGGACCAGACCACTCCTGGTCCCAACTCGTACCCATACGCTCTCGTTGGCGCCAAAGTGTCCTTCCTCGTCGCCGATCTTTTGCAGCTGAAAGACGGCGCATGCTTGGGCTCCGAAAGACCGTTCTGGCGATTGTTTGAAGACCCCATGGCGTTCTTTGAGCTGTTTAGCATCGCGTTCCGTGCGTTTGACCAATCGTGGAAGATGAACGCAAGCAAATCGAGTGACATCGGAGTCCACCTCGAGTACGTCGCGGAGTTTGTCCAGGAGTTACTGCTGCGAAGGAGTCCAGACACCGTGCCTGCGCTTGTGGAGTACGCGCATCAAATGCAAGACTGGTGAGGTTCAAGAAGCAACAGCAGCAAGATTTGGACACGACCGCGCGTTACATCCCAAGTATTATATCAACAACATCTCAAGGCATCAAAAAAGCACCCTGTCACTTTTCCGAAAGACCGAGCGAGGAAGAGGTCGCGGACACAGCAAGTCGGACCATGTCCTCCATCGTCGGATGCTTCTTCTCGGAAAGTAAATCTGCTAATAAAGGGGAACCAAAATGCAGCACATTTTCCTTTCGTTTTAGGAGGTCTGTGATGATTTCGTGGCGCTTCTTGTCCGTGTCCATCTGCGCGAACAGCTCGCTGTGACGCACGGTCTCAATCTGAATACACAGGTACATCCCAATGCCGTGTGAGTGAGATTCTGCAATGAAGGAGTCCTAGCTGCGCCATCTAGCTTTACCAGCGTCGATCTGGCCATTGCTCGCGTCAGAGTGGCTTCCAGGTTGCGGAACACAAAGATTACGCCCGAAGTGCTGATCCCCACCAAAAAGCGCTCGGATTTCTCAAAGCTTTCGAACACATCGGCTGAGACAGCAAGCACATAGAGCATCAGAGCGTCGATCATGACACACCGCGAAAGACTCGAATTACGCACCACAAAACATGTGCGCCGCAGGATAGAGCATTCGGAACTGGAACAGCACATCAGGATCTTTCACGACGTAAATACGACCGCTCCACGTGCATGCGACCAGCTATCGTGTGTTCATGTCGCTCGTCAATCGATAAGAATGTCGAGACTAGCAAGTGCGAAGAGCGCTTCGTTCGACCAGCACGTACCGCGTCGTGGTTCCTCCTTGGCGCCGACACACTTAGCTTATCCAGAGCAACCACCGCTTCAGGGAGCTGCAGGACAATGGATGGAGCAGATGCACAGGTAAGTATGCAGTGGCGCACGTTGACACTCGCGTGGAAGTGCAGGTTCGGCGCTTCAACAAACCCACTTTCATCGTCCATTGCTTCTCGTGGGCAGAGCTGAAAAGAGTGATCTTCCCCGCTACGGAGGCTAATGCGATCTGGGGCTGGCCGTCGTCGCTGCTCGGGTTCTGGACGCCATCGACAATATACGCGACGTCGTCATCATGAACGGGACCTTTCCAGGACTGCACGGTCCGCTTCTTTTGCTGCTCCGAGAGCGTCGCGACGCGGAAGATCTCCCCCGACGTGCAGCGAATGAGCAGTTTTTGGCTGCTGCTGTTCGCTGCGGTCGCTTTGAGCAGCTGGAACGACTCGATCTCGCGCTTAATTTCGAACTTCTCGAGCTGTTTGTACCCGCCAAGCTGTGGTCGCATTTATACGATGTTAGAGCAAAGCACAGCATGCAAGGGAGAGACAAGAAACTACTCCGCTGTCGATACGCACAGCATTGGTGTCGGCGCGGTAGATGTAGAGCCCTCCGTCGCGCGTGCCCACCACGAGATCCCCATCCAGCACCGCCAAAGCGCACACATTCAACGACACCCGCTGCCAAATAACCAAAAACAGAGACACATGCAAACAGGAGTTAAGCCTGCCAGCGTTGACCACCGCGTCGCCTCTGCTTTCCATGGTACGCACAAATTCCGAGGACGGACGAAACTCGTCGCCACTCTCAGTGAACTGGAATACAAAGCAGGACCCTTCTGCCGTCGCCACGAAGATTCGCGCCTGCACACATGCATGCGCACAAAAGTGGGATTACTACTGGCTGCCGAGACGTCTCCCCACTCATGTCTCGCCCAATAGCGCCACCATACTCACATCGTTTGCAGAAGACGCGTCGACGCAGATGGACGTCACAGAGCCGTCGACGATGCACCACCGCCACTTGACCAAACGGTCCGATTCGCTCTATGTATTCATGCCAATAGAAAGCGTCATCCCTCTCACCGCACAATGCAATATACATAGCAGCATGACCAGAAGCGGTACCTTAAAGATCGCGATGTTGCCTGTGATGGAGCCAAAGATGAGCTCCGTCGCGTCGTCGCCATCGACGTCCCCGATCGCGTGCGCGTTCGGCAAGATCTTCCCATCAAGCTGCGTGACGTACGTCGGCACGATCTCGAGCTAGCGTTAATAATGGCAGACACGTCAGCGTCCATAATTCCGCAGCATCTTCCTGTATGCACCCGCCATTCTCCTCCCATCGTCACTTGCCTGTCGCATCGTCGCCCCGTCAATGCGTTGCGCAATCTGGTATCCCTCGAATCATATGGAAGCAGCTCTGTTCATGTCCTACTATCGCTATAGAGAGGGTATACAATTGCACATGCAGAGTAAAGCATCGATCGCAAATTGGTCCACACTGTCTTAAACGGGTATTCATCTATAAAGGTATTCGGGTCAGCAAGATACCGTTCTGAACCAGCGCTGCAAGTGGTGACCAGCTAGATCATTCGCGCATTTCCGACCACCGCATCCCATCCCTCGAACAAATGCTGTCCTGCGCGCGCTCGCCGATGCTCCAGCGACTCGCGTCTAAAGCGCCTCGCCACAGCACCCTCTCGCTCACCTCCGGTCGCGTGTCCGCATCCTCGACATCTTCATTGGTCTTCAATGTGACGCGAGCGACTGCTGCTGCATGTGCGCCACTCGGTGGCACCAGCAACGTCGCGCACTTTGGTACAGCGAGAGAGCGCTTCACGTCGTCCTACTCTCGTCAGAAACGTGGCAAAGGAGGCGAAGAGCCAACGGAGAAGCAGGAACTCAACATCAGTCGCATCGCCGTGATCGGTGGGGGCAACATGGCCGAAGCGATCATCACGGGTGTGCTCTCCGAAGAGCTCATCCCACGAGGAAAGATCGTGGTCTCGGATCCAAATCCAGGTGCGCAGCTTCAAGAGCTTTGTAGATGTGTAACCGCTGGCGGCGCAATGCTGATGAGTTGTTCGTTGTCCTGCAGATATCCGCAAGAAGTATCAGAGCAAGGACATTTTGACGAGCGATCGCAATGTCACGGCCGTGAAAGACGCCGATGTGATCGTCATGGCCGTGAAGCCACAAGTGCTCACTGATGTGCGTTCGTTCTGTGATTGTACAGTTCGATAGTCAACCGAAGCACTGATCTCTCTCTCTCTTTTGCATGGTGCAGGTGATGGAGAGTTTCCAAGATGCGATGAAGCCAGATGCGCTAGTGATCTCCGTCGTCGCAGGAGCAACCATCGATGGTAAAGAAAGGCGTCCGTGCATTTCTCACTGCACAGTGCATCTTTGAACGAGCGATGTTGCTTTCTTTATTTCGCGCAGGGATGCAATCCATTCTCGGCGACCAGAGTCGCATTATTCGAACGATGCCGAACACACCGGCGATGATCGGAGAAGGCATGACGGTCTGGTCGCAATCGTCTGAAGTCACCGAAGCGCAGCACGCATTGGTACGATTCAACTCCTTCCTACATCGCAATGCGGTCCGCTGACGTCGACATCGAACTTACTCTCTGTCATCTGTTCCAGACGAAAAGCATCCTCGGAGCGTTTGGCATCGAAGTCTTTGTCGACGACGAAAGCTCGTTGGACATGGCGACAGCACTCTCCGGGACGGGACCTGGTGCGTTAAGAACATCCCTCTTGTGCTCCGCGACGTCCTCATAGCCCTGACTTTTGTATGTGTGCACACAGCGTATTTCTTTTTGGTCGCGGAGGCGATGATCGACACGGGCGTGCACATGGGCTTCTCTCGAGCCGTCGCAACGGTATGAACGTTTCTCCACTGCGCATTCGCTGTAGATATGAACCCCCGTGACGTTTCTTGCATCTGGATGTCCTCTCCGATCCTACAGAAACTCGTGCAGCAGACGATGCTTGGTTCTGCGCTCTACATGCAGGCATCGGACGTGCATCCCGTGGTGCTTCGTAACAACATCACGTCTCCAGGGGGTACGACCGCTGCGGCGCTGTACCGAGCCGAGAAGAACGGCTTCCGCGCAGTCATCGCCGATTCGATCTGGGCTGCGTACGAGCGCTGCGTCGAGCTCGGGTCGCCCACACCGGTGCAGCGCAAGCGTCCACGCTCGTAGATACAACGCGTAGTTAGTGTCTGTGGTGCTAGACCGCATATAGTTCTTCTGTATAATGCACACATCCATCCACACACCTTCGTATGCAACATGTCGCTCTGCACTCATCTGGAGCATGGATACATACCATCCCCAGATCCCACTGTTGAACCGGAATGGTTTCTGCACTTGTTTCTGTGCTTGTTTCTGTTTCACGACCGAACCTTGGAAACGGCATAATGATGCGGTTCGATAGGTTGGAGAATGTTGATCTTGGTTTTTGTATGGAGCACTCGACCTTCAAGAGACGGCGCATTCGCATTGGGGAGTTGCATTCCGCATTCCCGCAAAAGGAAAGCAAGCACACACCCAACGAGCGCGCGTCCTCGCCACGCTTCCTGCTACATATCTCTCTGCTGCCACCACACGCCTCGGAATGGGTCGTCGCTCTGCATCACCCCGCCGCCGCAGCGCCAGTCGCAGTCGGTCGCGCAGTGGAGGTCGGAGCCCGAGCAAGAGCCGCAGCACGCGTCGCGACCGGTCCCGATCCCGATCCGCAACGAAGAAGCAAAGATCGCGGTCGCGGTCGCCATCCCGCTCGCGCGAGCGTGACCGCGGTGGCCACAGACGACGCAACAGCAGCCGGGACCGCAACGACTCGCGTCGCTCGCGCTCGCGCGGTCGTGATGACCGCGGAGGACCTCGTGGACGATATGGAGACAGAGGTGGCGGAGGAGGACGTCCGCAACCGCAGAGCCTCTTGGTACGCAATCTGGACCCGCGCACGACTGTAGACGAGCTGCGACGTGTGTTTTCCAGACGAGAAGGCGACATTCGAGATATATACCTTCCGAAAGACTTTACGACCAACGAACCTCGGGGGTTTGCGTTTATCGAGTGAGTGCAACCTCTGAAGCTTGTTGCACGCTTCTCTTGATATGCACACGATGTATCTGTGCGCATTTGCTACTGCCAGGTTTAACGATTCACGAGAGGCACGGGAAGTGAAGTACGCAATGGATCGCACGACCCTTGAAGGACGCGAGATCGCAGTGCTATTTGCGCAACAGCGCCGCAAGACCCCCGACCAGATGCGAGAGGCACCTTCATCGTACGTAGCATTGCATATATGCCACCACGGAGCACTCGCTGCCTGCCGATCGATCGTCTTTTCCTCACATGCTGCTAAAATGATGTCACAGTCCGCGCAGGTCACGCTCCAATTCGCGCTCCCGCAGAAGGTTAGCTCGATCGAATCGTGCGTTTGCTTCATGTATCATTTAAAGCTGACTTTTTGTGCTTGTTGCATTATCTCCACGTCGAAAGCCCTAGCGACCGACGCCGAAACGATTCTCGCAGGTACTTGTGCATCCACCTCCGATTTTTAAATATGCAGTGCAGCTCATGGAATCTACTTTCCACACAGAGGAGAGAAGCCTGCTGCAGCGAGCAGAAGCCCACCTGGAGCCAGAATGTCGGAGGTATGCTGCTCGGTATGTCTTGAGCTTGCTCGCATTCGACTTTTGTAGTGACGAAAGCGTTGCGCTTTTCTCGCAGGACTAAGCAAGACCAGTGACTTCTGGAGAACCGATGGTGTCTGAGTGCTGCGTGTTTTTCTTGACGAAGACGTTCAAATTGCTCGTCCTTGGTGTGTCTGATGCTGCTATAAGATGGGTAACCGCCATCGAAGATGAAGAATGGAAATCGAAGGAGAAAGAAGGACTTGCATTTTAACTCGATCAAGAAAGTTTGCATGGAGGTTTTCTACCTTTCGAGACACAAATTGGCAAAGATACTCCGATGTAGAACGAAGCACTCCAGCCGTGGAATGTGTGTGTGTGTCATGAATTAGAATACAACGGTCACCTCCGCCATCGCTTAAAACGCTTGCAAACATGCTGAGATAGGTGATTGTGCAAGTGCAGTTTGCCATCCGTTCTGCTTTTATTGTTTGCTTAGTAGGTGCGAACAGTGTGTCATGACTGACTGCTAGCAGACTTTTCAAGGCATCGAGTGTCACAGATTCACCAAAACAGAAAGCAGCGATGCACAACTCTATTCAACGGCCAAAACAACAACAAACCGCAGAGAAGCTAGCCACCAATGAGAATCATCGGGCGGTTCTTTGCTTTGGAGATGCCGTACATATCGCCATGGCCGCCAAGAGCAAATTTCTTCCGCTTCACAGCCACATCGATGATGTCTCGGATATCGTCGTCCGGGACTTCGTAGCGCATTGCATCGCGCAGACTAACTTCAGAATTGCCGAATAGACAGACTTTCAAGTTGCCATCCGCTGTGAGACGAAGGCGGTTGCACGAGCCACAAAAATGTTCGCTCATGGACGTGATGAAGCCGAACTGCCCTTTGAATCCAGGAACGTGGAACGCCTTCGACGTGTCATTTGGGTCATCTTCCAGCTTCGCAACCGTTGGGAACTCCTGTCGGATCAATGCCAGCATCTCTTTGAACGACACGAACGTCTCGTCATTCCACTTGTTGCTGTCGAAAGGCATCCACTCAATGAAGCGCACGTCGACCGCCATCTTTTCGGTAAAAGCGACGAAATCGACAATCTCTTCCATGTTGAAGTGACGCATGACGACGCAGTTGATCTTGACGGGAGAAAACCCAAGCGCTTGCGCTTCTTCAATGGAATCCATCACTCGCTGGAAGCCTTGTCGTCTCGTAATCTTGGAGAACTTGTCGGGGTGCAGCGTATCTAAACTGATGTTTAGTCGGTCGACACCAGCCTCTTGCAACGCCTTGAGCTTGCGCTGCAATGTAATGCCATTCGTCGTCACACCCACAGAATTGATACCGTCAATCGCCCGCAACTGTGCAACCAAGTCCACCAAGTCGCGTCGCAAAAGTGGCTCCCCACCGGTCAAGCGAATTCGGTTCACTCCCGCAGCCGCAAACAACTTGGCGAGTCGAATGATCTCTGGAGTCGACAGTAAATTGTCTTGAGACTGCAAATCAACCCCGTCTTCCGGCATGCAGTACCGACATCGCAGGTTACAGCGCTCCGTCAGCGAGATGCGCAAATACGTGTGCGCACGTCCAAAGCGATCGACTAAGTTGGGTGCGCGCTCGCTCAAGTGCTCCTGTTCCATGCAACACACATGCATAGATTAGCATCATCTCCATGCGCCAACACATGGATGGGTCCATTCCATTCGTACCGCTTCTCGGATTTGCTGCAGCATTCCCCGAATCTGCTGCAACGATTCTTCGGGAGTAGGGCGTCGTGTGTCGTCGCTGTCATCTTCAGAGGGGACCTCCTCCACAACCGAGCTCGACTTCAAGAAGTCCGCAAAGCCTGGTCCGTCGTCAATGCGTTTCTTCCATTCGGGTGTCGGTGCAACACTGCTGCTGGCGGTACGCGGTCCGTTATGGAAGAGACGACGTGTCGATGGATGTGCAGCAGTCGACACGTTACTCGCGTTGGTCTCCGCTGGTGTTGCTGCTGCTGCTTCCCCCGCATGCGGCCGCCATCGCATCGTGAAACAGCGCTGCGCGACGCTCCGCCTCATCCTTCCTCTCCTTCTATCGACTGCTGATTGCGAGATGAGTCGTTTGGTCACTCATTCTTCGCTGACTGACTGAATGAGTGGCATGCTCAAGAGTGATGGTCCGAGAGAGTGTGTGAGAGTTTAAATCGAAGGTGTAGGGGAAGTGGACGGTCCGCTCGACCTAACAGTTTGCTAAACCAGCGGAACGAGAGGGATTGCGCAATTGCCGATCGTGATTCCGTTCTGATTATTCCTCGCTCCTGCTTTCTGCGATACATGCACATCCTACGAAGACGCGCTGCTCACTTCGACGACGAACCGATCGTCCCGTAATCGTCTTCCAGCCGCTGACGGAGCAAGAGCCGCCTCACGATGCGCTCCCAGCGTCTCGCGATGAGCTGCTGGTTCTTTTCGATCGCCTTTTCGATCGTGTTCTGCTGGACATGCGCATGCGCATCGACCAGCATCTCCAGGGAACTCTCGGCGACGACGATGCCGTCGAATTTCGGGACATTGCGGCCGTTCTTCACTTCAAAGCCGACTACTGCCTGCGCGAAATCGATCCCAAGCTGTTGCGCGACTTTCTCGATCCGAGGCAATCGCACATGAACTGCATGGCGAGGGACGTGGGACTTGCTCCACAGCTCAATGTTCCCGTACGAGTTCTTCGGAACAATGCCGTCCACGACCGGAGGGGACACAAACTCATTGGTTTGCCACACGCCGAACATCGCTCGAGCGCCGTTTGCATTGCTCCCCATGCTATCGTCGCCGTCATTCTCATCATCTGAGTCCTGCGCACTGGCTTTCCCATTTTTCGACTTCGTGTACCATTTCGCAGGCTTTTCCCGCTCACTCGCTTTCACTACACGCCCGAGTCGAAGCCACTGGTACGCGGAGCGAGTGACTTGCACGTGCTTCCTCAGAAACACTGGCTGACCTTTGAAAATACCGACCGCTTTGCGAGGGTACATGCATTCGTACTGCCCAAGATGGCGTTCCAGACAGTACAGGTGATGCTTTTTGAAACCTTCGACACTAGTGGGCATCTCCTCCGACTCGGTCATCGCCAGTAGCTTCGACTGTTCTGCTGCAAACAGCTGCTCTTCGTCCTCTTCGCCGAACGTGTGGTCTCCGAGACTAGT
Organism: Globisporangium heterothallicum; assembly: GCA_023334155.1. Taxonomy (NCBI): domain Eukaryota; phylum Oomycota; class Peronosporomycetes; order Pythiales; family Pythiaceae; genus Globisporangium; species Globisporangium heterothallicum. The sequence goes on along the minus strand of JAASGH010000004.1, from coordinate 204,876 downwards.
GGCATCGTGCTTCCATCTCGTCCCGTTGCTCACTGCTGCGCTCATCGCTTCGATCGTCTGCTGCATCCATTTATCAGCAATACGCAATGCCAAGCTTTTGCTCCACCGCGCAGCGTAGCGAGGTGTCACGTCGATCAGCCGCTCCGTGTCGCTGATGCCCACGATGTAGCTGAACGGAGCACCTTTGCCCCGCAACGACTCCGTCTCGTGTGGGTGGCCGACGATTCTTCTGATGGCATCGACGTGGATCCACGATTTCTTCTTCTCATCATACACTTCCGACCAGATCCAGAAATTTTGCGCGGACACAGTCTCAATATACGAATCGTCGCGGGATTCTGCTGCTGCGTCTTCCTCTGTCGTTGTGACGTTTAAACGCGACCGCTTTCGCGTTTGCTGTCGCCTGTGCGGACTTCGGGACGAAGAAGACGAGGAGGATTCAAATGCTTTGCTTTGCTGCACCAGCAACGCATCCAAAGCACTGGTGTGTCGGCAGCGCAGTCGCAGAGCGCGGCACAAAGCGGTAAACAAGACTGCTAACTCGTACTCTGCGCCTTTTCGCGCAAAGAACACCCGTATCAGCTTGGCTTCAGTCAATAGTTCGCCTCCACGTCGGTCGTCATTGTCATCGTCACCCCCATCCGCAGCAGGATCCGAAGCGGAGACAACTCGGAAATGCTCGCGGAACCACCGCACAAGCAGCTCCAGCGAGTACTTCATCGGCTGCCTCTTCATCTCGACATAAAAGTCAAACGAGCTATCACTCGTGAGCGAAAGCAGCAGTCCACGGAGCACCGGCGACTGACAAAGCGCGTTCCACTTCAACTGCGTCGCCAACAGTAGCAGCAAGTGGCTTTGGTGCAATACCAACTCGCGCGCTTTGTCCGCCTTCGACATCCGCTGGATCTTGCGCTTCTTCGTCGCTCTCGCTGCTTCGCGCTGCAGCACTTGGTTCACCTGGTCCCAGTCCACTTTCTGCAGATCCGTCATCTCCTGCGCTGTCTGCTCGCCATTGTCATCGCTATCGTCTTCGTCCATTGCTGCTGCGTCCTCTTCATAGTCGTACGTATCGTCATCGTCGTCGTCGAATCCCTCTTCTCCATCGTCGCTATCTTCTGCTTGCCGCACTTGTGCTGGTGGTTCCGTGTTGTGGAGAGATTGCTGCTGCTGGTGCGTGTCCGTGGGTTGGCTCGGAGCCTCCGCCACATCCTCCCAGTCTACATTCTCCTCGTCGACATCTGAATACGCAAACGCCTCTTCCTCCTCGTCGACGTCGGCTTTAGCAACAGCGCCGTCTTCCCACTGCACATTCTCCTCGTCATCATCTTCGGAGGTGTTCATTTTTCTTTTCTTTTCAAGCACACAGACTGCAACATTTTGACCCACGAATCAAGCAAATATATCTGAAAATAGTAACCTGTATCTGCCATCTGCCAATCAGTCGATTCCTTAAGGACGCTCAAACACCGATGGTTTAGGTGGCCATGAGCACGAAGACTGAAGCTGGAACCGCAACGTACTCGCTGCGTCGGACGCTACATGGCCGTCATCACTACTGCTGCTGCTACTGCCACTGCTAGTCCTTGTATGCTCCCAGCGGTTCTCTACACGGTTTTCTTTGTCACTGGAAGAGGTTTGCAGTGGCGTCTTCTTGGGTTTCGAGTTCGACTGACTCGTTTCCGTTTTTCTGCGATGTGTTGGAGCTGCTTCAAGCGTGTGCATTCGCGTCTCGAGGCTGCTCAGTCGACCTTCTACGCTGGAAAGCTTGGTCATGAACGCATCGGAAAGTCCAGCAATCTGTCGGCCGAGTGCATGGAGCGTCTGGAGTTTGGGTCATCACAACAACAGTCGAGTGTGAGTCTGTCGCGATGGCATTTCTTGCTGTCAGGGAGAAGGAGCGTACCTCTTGCAGATCTGCGTTGCTTGTGGCACAGATGCAATCGCTCGGTTGCAAAGTGCCGGCCGGATCTACCTTGGGGCTGTTGCTCTCTGTTGAACCGTTGCGCGAGTCGTGGTGATTCGTCTCGTCGTCTTCGGACTCACCAATGAATTTGACATGTTTCTGCGGTGCGCAGGTAACACAAAGGATGCATGAGAAACCACTGCGTTCAGGTGATACCAATCGCAATAGCGACATGTCGACTCACATTGCGGTTTTCGTGAATGTGACTTCTCCTTGTGTTGCTGCGCTCGAGAAAAGGATGTTCCCCCCATCCATCTGCATCACCACCCTCATTGGGTTGGTGCATGAACGTGGTGGTATCTGGGCGATCATCGCGATGCACGTTCACGTCGGAACTTGGAGTGCTTGCACTGCTCTCAGCAGTCTCGTAGCGTTTCCTTCTTGTCCTGCGGCTGTTTTGAAGAAGCTGCAAGACACTCGCGGCGTGGTTTGTGATCTGTGGTGGCAGGACGTGGTTCTCAACACGCGCTGCACCCGCTTTCGACCTGGTAGGATGCATCCAAACCGTAAACAACCAACGATCCCAGCCTCCCGAGCGCATGTGCATATATGACAGCACGTACACTTTCGGTTTTGTCCACACTGCGTCCTGTTGCCGCTTGAGCCACAGTGTCTCTTCGTGCTTCTCGAGAACCAGCTTTAATATATCGGCCACCAGATTCAGTTTCCGCTCCCAGTAGTGCTCTGATAGAAATTGCGTCGAGTTGAGCGACGGGAAATATCTGAACTCGTCGCGCAGCAATCGGAACGCACTGTCGATGAAGCGCGCATCCGTTTTCCCATACAGGTCGTAGCCCTGTTGCATCATTCAAACCTTTTAGTGGTTGCACACACACACACAAACACACACAGCAGCAGCAGCAGCACTTTACCTTCTTGAGTATGAACTCAGCGACGACGCGCGAGAAGTCCAAGAGCGCGAAATGTAGAATCTGAAGCAAATCCTTCACACTTCCACTCTCCAGACTGGCAACAAGACACAATCATCAGCAAACCACACATGAACAAACACAGACAGACACATACAAACAGAGTCCACAACAGTATCATCGACTCACATGGCGGTGTGTGCGTGCGGGTACTGGACACGCTTGAGCAGCGTCTTCAGCCGCTCGCGACTGTTGCGCAAATCGCCCATTTCCGCAATTGCAAGTCGCTCAGTCGCTCTTTCTTGGCTTTCAAAAATGCGGATTTCAAAAAAATACCAGCAACATCACGCACAGTCGCACGAAGGTGACACTAGTCTCTTCCAACATTCTTGCAATCTGCTTGCTTGTCTTTATACCCTGTCGAATAGGATACCGAGCGAATGCTACTCGTCAAAAATGGTGGCGATTGAAGATGACAAATGAAACCATTCGCATTTTGGTCGCTTACTTTTTTGGCATCCACAGCTTTTGCTTGTTTGTATTTTATCAAAAGAGAAGCTCTCTCCACCTGTCTAGGACCGACTTCTTGACTGACTGACGGAACGATGGAAAACAACGCATGATGGACGCTTACCCAAACTTGGTGGACGATCCACCGACACCTGCAGGTCCTCGGCGAACATTGAGCGAATTGTACATGAACGAGTCGACAAACCCAGCAATCTGCAACACCACATCGAAAAAGAGTCAATACGAGCTCCTCTCCCCAGTACGTTGTAAGCAAACGATGGAACGCACCGAGACAACGCCTCCAATAATGGCGCAAATGTTCGTCAAGAAGTGCGTGAGAGGCACTCGGTCATTGTCCACTTTCATCATGAACGGAGAGAGATCAAATACGAAAAACGTCCCTGGGAATAGCGAAACACCCAAGCAAAGGATCAGAAAAAATGAGCGTCATTGCAAGAAGGGGGTTTGTGCATCAGGCGAAGCACACGTACCTGGAAGCGCGGACATTTGACCGAATGGATCCAAGTAACGAGATTGTTGCGTGTAGGAGAACTGCAGGACGATGCACACGTTTCAGTTAGCGAAACAGCTTGCGTACCCACCACAATGAGAGAGAGAGAGAGCACGCATGCGTGGTGCGTTACCTGGTACGAGTGCACTTTGGACGAAATATCGGTGTAAATCGTAGGCACAACCTTGATAAAGTACTGGAACACGCCACCGACTACACGATTCGCACCGCAAACCACAAGGTGAGTCGCAGCGCATGCACGGCGTTGCCGTAAAAGAGAAACACAAACACGTACTGCTTTCCGTGACCTTCACCGTGCCGTCAAGAGAGCCCACAGATCCCGGGTACGGCGTTCCGAACGACAAACTGTGAATGACGTGGCTCGCATTGAAGGTCAGCTCTTGACCCGGACGGAACTGGTGCACAAGGCGTCCTTCGCGGTGGAACGTCCGTCCCAATGCGACGTGGAAGTTCCCCGCCACACGATTCACCAGCATTTTGCCCTCGAAACGGCACCCTTCCCCTTCCTCGGCGAGCATCTCATCGGCGATGCTCTCGCGGATGCACTGCTCTTTCTGCTCGGCGTCTTCGAGTGCCAGATCGCTTGCGATGAACGCCTCTTTGAGCTCTTCGCAGGTGTTGCAGCATTTCTTGCCCGCAGGGTGCACGGCGTCGAAGCAGCTGCCACAATATCCAGGAGGTGTGGTCTCCTTTTTATCCGCATTTCTCACCGCGGCAGGACGCACGATCGGGTTCCCATAGGCATCCAAGCGCGTTTTCTTGATGGTCTGGTGCATATCCATCTGCAAATCCCCAGCCACGTCCATCGCATTGATATGCGCATCTGCAAACGATACCAGCAAATGGATGCACATATGTGGGTTACTCCATCACACCAGAGCTCTCTCTCTCTCTCTACACACACACACACTATGACGCACCTCTGCAGCTGAGCGCGAGGAAACTGATGTCGAGGTTGATCTGTAGCTTCTCGTTGAGACTCGAGTCGACGACCATGTGCTCGTGGGTGTTCACGCTCAAGTACGCGCTAAACTCGGATAGAAACAGGATCAGCATCACGACGCCAGCCACCACCGACACTACGCGCATGCACAGATATCCACACCACCACAGCCAGAGAGAGAGAGAGAGAGAGAGAGCGATCCATGTGAGTCGCTTCCCGATAGGCACCATCAACTGAAGTCGCAAAGCCAAATACAAAACCAAACGTACCGGTGGCGCCGAACTCGGTCTGCACTTTGAACTCACGGTGCATTTTCGGGTACACGTCGACGCGCTTGAGCGCCCGGCGCGCCGTGCGCGAGAGGTCGCCATCGCGGTCCTCGGCGTGGTGTCCGACGTCGTCGATGTCGCCCTTCGTCCCGCGCTGCCGCATCTGCATCTTTCCTGAGTCTTTTCGCCGGTTGGAATGGGATGTCGGCAACACCACGTGTCCGCACCGCTCCCCCTCAACTTGCAACATTTGTGTGCGCACTGAATCTTCTCTCCAACCCGATGACGCATGTAATCTGGTGTCGAGAGGACACCAAATCGGTATCGTGATAGAGAACGTGAGAGGAGACTCGACTTCACGCTAAAGAAGCATGTTTATCTTCTGACAGCAGCAGACAGTTTTTCCGTTATGGTCGATTGAAGCAGTGCTTTTTCTGTGAAGTCGTCATTTTTGATTCCTCACAACGCTTACTGTTTGGAAAAGGAAGCAAGCGACTGGAGAGTTCGATGGCGGACGAGACGGAGAAAGAAGAGCCCGGTTGCTGGCAGAAGAAAGCAGCGTGCGTGGACGCAGCGCGCCGTTTGTGTGTACTTGCGTGTGCCTGACCTTGCCTTGCTGTGCGCATGCGTGCTTCTGTAGATATGAGCAGTGCTTTGATCAGTGGTACAAGGATATCTTCCTCCAGCAGAAAGCCAATGGACAAGCTGGGTGTCGCGAAGAGTACAAAGCCTATTGGACATGCCTTATGGTACGTGCCTCGCCAGTACCGCTTTCGGCGTGTGCATGTATATATGTATTATGCTAGCATTCATCGTGTGTGTGTGAGAGAGCTTACTGGTAGTGCATGCGTTGTACCAACAGAAGGAGCTGCAGAAGGAGACAGTGCTAGTGGAAGGCATCAAGTCCGTGATGCCGCAGGACACGAAAGAGCGGTGGATGGCACAGATGCGCCAGCAGGAGACCCACGGCCACGCGCCCCCAAACCAGGAGAAAGCAGAGAACAAGAAATAGTTGCGGTTTTGTGTGTGTGTGCGGAGTTTTCCTATTTGCAAAATCTGTGCTCCTGCTTTTGCGCTGTGCTGGTTACGAACGTTTAACGCTGCACACCGGCCCACTTCGCCATGATGTAGTCGCCAAAGCAGCCGTCGACTTTCTTGACCGTGCCGTCGAGCAGGTTGTTGAACGACTGCACTTGGTCGCCGCGGTTGCCGCCGATGCGGTCTTGCTGCAGCGACGGGATCGCAGCGTCAAAGTCCGGGTAGTAAAAGAACACCATGGAGTACCGCTCGCGGTCGTCGGCGACGACGCGGTGGATCGGCGACACGCACTTGCCGTTCGTGATGAGCGAGAGATAGTCGCCTGCGTTCGCGACGATCGTGTTTGGGAGGTACGGCACGTCGATCCACTCGTCCTTGTGGAAGATCTGGAGACCGCCCACCTGGTCTTGCAGGATCAGCGTCAGGAACCCCCAGTCGGTGTGTGGACTCGAGCCGATAAACTCGTAGCCGTCGGGTGCGGGTTGGCCGAACTTCGCGTACGGGAAGTAGTGGAACGCGCGCATGATCGAGATTGTGTCCCCTTGTTGGCAGAAATTGTCGAGAAAGTTGGTGTCGGCGTACACGCTTTTGCCCAGGTGCTTCGAGACGCTGCGCGAGGCTTGCACCATCTGCGTGTAGAACGCATTGAAGGTGTCTCGGTGCGATGCGTCCCACTCTCCCCCCTCTGACGGCCACACGTTTGATCCCTGGAGACCATTGGCAAACGATTTCTCGGACTGCTCCCATTCATACCCGTACGAAAACGCTTCTTTCACTTCGATGCGCTCTTCGCTGCCGCTTTCCTTGCCGATACCGATGTAGCCACGCGTGAACCCTTGACCGTTTTGAACTACGGGGATCGCAGCTTTCTTCTCTCCTGACAGCGAGAAAAACGACTGCGCACTCGCCAACGTCGCGCTCTCCAATGCGCTCGTGATCCCGTGACCTAGACGCATCCAACAGCAGAAACCAAAGGACGAAGGTGTTCAGGACAGCGATGCCATTGCATACCGCGCTCCGTTCGCCACCCACCTGTGAGGTAGCAGCAGCCGAACTCTTCAAACGCCTGCGCGAGTTCGTCTCCCTGTGCATCGTCGAGGGAGACGATCGGCAGCGTTTTCTTGGACATCGTGGTGCTCATGCAGCGCCATCGGAGCGGCGTCGACGTCTTCTTCGCAAGCTGTCGCGCTCCCCACATACTTCCTTGATGTATTATCGCGGCGTGCTGCGGATTCCGCTGGTATTCTCTCAATGATGCGTGAGCATTCTCCTTCTCATCAGTCATCCATTTTGATGGGCTCGCGATGTTGAGCTTGTGAGAGCAAATGAGAGCAGCGAAGCGAGCCGAGCCATGTCGAGTCGGAGAGACTCGGCTCGTGAGCCGCGAGAATGAGCTTCAAGCGACACCCCAAACAACCAAAATGGCTGCACCTCGCCGCAATGCGCTCACGGGTGCGTCCGAGTGGCAGCGCGAAGAGAAGCACAACCAGCAGCGCGACTACGCGGCGCAGCTGCAGGAGCAGGTGCGCGCTTTTAGGTGTCTGCTATGGTGGTGGTGACGATGTGCTGGTTGAGAAATGACTGCGACGTGGTCTTTTTTTGCAGATTCGCCTGAAAAATGCTGCTGCCGAGAATGAAAAAGCACGAAAGCAGCACGAGCAGCAAATGGAGCGCGAAATGATGGTATGCAGCTCGAGTCTCTCTCTACGAGTGTCTGCATTACTGCTTGCTGACTGCATGGAGTGTCATGGCTCGGATAGGATCGCGAGCGAGCAGCGAACACAAAGCTGAAACTGCCTCAAGCACCACCACCACCATCGCAACCAATGCCTGATCCCAATACGGTGCCAAATCTGCCGCAACAGTATCATCAGCATCATCATCAGCAGCAGCAGCCACCGCAGTACCAACAGCCGTATCAACAACAGTACTCGCCTGGGAAATCGCCAAAGCGCGCGTCGTCGTTTCCCCAATCCGAGCCGGAGATGCAGCACTCCACGGCGATTCTCGGCTCGCCATCCAAATCCAACTGGGCTACCCATCAACCGCAAGGACATCACCCTAGCTTCGCGTCGTCCTTCCCGCTGAGCAATGAACGACTGAGCCACAACCACAGCAATGCTCATATGGACAACAATCACACGAGCAACAACAGTTCGTACCCCACGAGCTCCGGTTCGTCCCAGAAGCACCACCTCGCACCAGCGACGTACGCATACTCCTTTTCGAGCACACCGTCCATTTTCGAGACGCTTCTGCGCGAAAGCGAGCAGCAGAGTTCAGCGGCGACGAGGGGAAACCGAGTCCACGAATCGATGGAGGCACTTCAGCGGCTCACCAGCGACGTAAGATGACGCTGCATGGAAATGATTCGGCTCGTATAGACGCCAAAGCGGCTTACTTACTCACGCACTCATCTGCGCACTAGATGGACTACTCGTGGAAGGAACGACGCGCTGCAGCTCAGGTGCGTTCATTTGATGTCTTGTCCCCTCTTGCGATGACGAGGTAACTCAGTCTGCAGACCACATCTGCGCTGTATCGAAGAGTGCGTACGTAAAGCCAGGCTTCCTTCTCCAGCCAGAGCCACGAGCAGCAGAAACGCAGCAGATTTCCCCGTCAAAAGCAGCGCAGCAACATTCCCCAGCGAAGCACCAGCAGACGACTCGCGGCTCCACAGAGTTCGACGCGCAGGTTTGTTCCGGAGACTCTGCGTCTTTGTTCTTTTGCTGTGTGTGGTTTGTTGGATTCCAGCTGAAGGCGCTGCAATATGTGGTTTGTGTGGGCAAAATAGCATGGTTATCAGGACGAAATAGAGCTTGGTGGACCTGCGATGATGGAGTTGCCTGAGATCGGGTAAGTCGTCGGGCTTCGTCGCCTCGTCCAGTGTTTTCCTTATTGACAGCAACATGTGGATGGCACGACAGGGGGTTGAGTGGAGAAAGCGTGTTGATCCCGCTTTCGAAAGTGAAGCCAGTCGCGTTGTCGCCACCTCGGCGCTCTGCTTCCCCATCGAAACTCGAGTCTGCGCTGCTGCGTCATCATAGCGAGTTGATGCATTTCACCGCCTCCGAATAAAGAAACTGCGCCGAAGAACCTACGATAACAGAGCTGGAGCAGCGCAAAAGAGCTGTCGGGAGGCTATTCTGCTCAATTTACGGATAGCGACCACAACGCGGGTAGTTTGCTAGCGAGCTTGCTGCTACGGTTGGTTAAGATGAATGCACCCTATGTTCGCCGACGAAAAATCGAGCCATCCCGTTCCGGAGCGCAGTCGTCTGGACCTTTATGAGGTTGTGACGTCATGTTCCCGAGAGGCTTGATCGCGTTCTTCTTCATTTGGATTCCGGGACAGACTTTTCCTCCGCAGGAACATCTAAGAGGCGCAAATGCAAACAAAAGAAGCGTGAGTTTCTTGGCTTCTCTCCCGATACAGAACAGCATCATAAAAGGTAAACGCACCGCAAGCCATCCCAGCGCCATTGACCCACCACAGCGTTGCACTCTTCGTTTGGACAGCGAATCGCACCCGAGGGACTCTTTATTAAATGGTCCATGAACCACGCCTGCGGTTCAACAAACCATTCTTCGCAGTCAAGCATGGACATCATTTTGGCATCCGCGGCAATGGTCGCGGCTATCTGGACAAGTGCGGCACCTTCCTCGTCACTACTCTTCTCGATCATTCGGATACTGCGCTCCCACGCTGCTGCATTGTCGCGAAGGAACTGGGCATGCGAGAGATCCTCGTTGCCGTCGACATCTGTAGCCATCGCCCGTTTCTTTTCGTCGTCAACCGACGAGTCGCTGCTGGGCGAGTGCTTCTTATCTTTCCCATCCTTGAAAATACGCTTCGTGGCTTTAAATGCGGTCAGAGTGCGCCAAAACCCCTCGGCGGCTTTGTGGTTGCTGCTTCCAGTACTATCAGCGCTGCTGAGGTTCTTGGGACTGGATTCTTCTCTACCAGGCTTTGCGATCTGGTGCCTCGGCGTCTCTTTCTTTAGATTCTTGAGAACACCTCCGCGTGGCTCGGCGGCATCTTCCGATCTGGAGGCTTTGTCTGCAGCACCAACTGGGATGGTGGTGGGTTGTGAATCGACATCGGTGCAACTGGACTTTCCATCGGCCGCACGAGGCGTAGACTTTGCCGACCCTGTGGGAGAACTAACGCTCGGACTCTGAGGACGGAGGCGTAGTTTCGCTAGCAACGGCGTTTTCTTCTTGATCTCTGCCTCATGCTTTGCTGGGGGGTTAGGAGACTCCATCTCTGTCTCGGATCTCGCTGTGATCGGATCTTGCTCAGTAGCGGTGTCATTGCCTCCAGATCGCTCGACAAAACACGCTTCCGTTTTGCGGTCACGAGGAGAGGAGCAGCTTGAAGGAAGCAGATCCGAACTCGGGTGTTTGAGGTCGGATCCGGCACTGTGTTGAACGATCGCACTCGCACAGAAGAGATGCTCCCCACAGGTCCTGCAGCCAAACATCGACCCCATCGACCGTAGCGCTGGGATAAAATGGATCGCTTTAGAAGTGAATGGAAGCGACAGGCAGAAACCACCCGGCAAGTTCCCATCGAGCATGCCGCGGTCATCGCAGCACGTCACCGATGGCTCGAATCGTGATCGAGTGGGGATGGACGGGTGGGGAGGAGTTCGTGGCACTGCGTGCTGACGTCTCTTCTTCTGGGACGTCATCTCCAGTGTGCCATCGAGATGCTGTTGCGCTAGCTTCGCTAGCTTGTGTTGGAGATGCAGCTGATGGGCATTGAGCACGTCGCATTTGGCTCGCTCTAAGCACTGCAATTGGGTCTCGAAGCCAGCATTCAGGGAAACAACCGGTCGAAGCGTCTTCAGACGCGCTGCTGCTGACTCGTACGACAGTTTCTCCTTCATCATCAAATACGATATCGCGACGGCAGGAGAACGTGATCGACCACCAGCACTGTCATCAACGGGTTTCGCAGCATCAGAAAAAGTCGCCAGCGAGAAGATTGCGTAGAACAAAAAGTCGGGGTGGTCTTACCAATGAATGAGAACCCCGCCAGCGCTGATCCCTGCTTCCACGAAAACTGCTGCTACCGGCAGACAGCTGAGCAGATTCGAGTACTCCTTGTCTCGAATGCTGACGCTGAGGTACGTAAAGTCGTCTGGAAACGTTGCATACGTGCCTGCGAGGTTGAGAACATGCGTGATCTTCTTCTCCTTCAGCGCTTCCACATTAAACGCTGCGTGGATCGAGCCGACAAACAAGCCCGACGCCACCTCGATCGGGACGTTGTCTTGAACTATGGACGCTTGGAGCTTGAGACCAGGAGACTTGCCCATTGCGACCAGCACTTGAACGGAATCCGATGTGGAACTATGATGAGCTCGCAGCTCGATATTTGAAGTCGAAATAGACGCTGAGTGCGTGCGTGCATGCGTGCAAGGAACACGCTGGAAAAGTGGAAGAAATGCGCTGCGTCTGGACTCTTCGGGTTGCTACGGTTTGGGATCGTTGCCTGTTCGCTCGGACGCTTCACCAAAATAGAAACCCGCGTTTCAGCACGAAGCGCTGCGGTATTTCGCCTGAAGACTGCTTGTCCCGAAGGTCGATCCGACACTGCTGCGAATGCGACTTGGCTAGCAAACACGCGAGTTATCGCATCTCGGCGTCTTCTTTTTCTTCCTTCCGAAAAATCGGTTTCGCGGCGTTTCAAGATCTTGGTGACCCTAGGTCGCAGAGTGGTGGAAAAATAGCCAAAACGGCATAATAATCGCAGGACAACTATGGTCGATATCCAACGTGTCCTTAACAACATAGAAACTGGATGCACAAATAGAGCGAACACAACAAAGTACCGAGTTGGACAAAATCAGTGCAAAGAGCATCCGAAATCGTAATCGGCAAAGCAAATTGGTATTTTATAAAATGGAAGTCAGATTCCTCAAGTTTTCCGAGTGTTTTCCATTCGGAAATTAGCGCGAACATTCTTGGTCCTTTTTTTGGACTGGTTCAAACTACCCCATTTCACAAAATGGTAGATTTCGCAAGGTTTCTGTCGGAAAGAAGCGAGAGCGGACTTTGTTCGTTGTCGGGAATAAGCAAGCATTGACCCACAAGTTCTTGACATGCTACACCTACGAAGCATGGTTTGCCGACCAGCTGCTTGTGATAGGAACCCAGCAGTCAGCACATCAGATGGCTCATCGTTACGTTCAAATACGTGAGGTGGTCGACGACACTGGTGCAGCCGAACGGGGAGCACGCATTCGAGCAGGATGGGTCTTCGCCATCTTCTGCGCTGCACAGTTGATAGCTGGACGAGAATTCATCATAAAATACCTGACACAACGAAAGGGAAACACTCGGATCTTTGAGTCGCACTTCCTCCGATTCACCCTCGCAATGCTCCACATACCTCTCTTGTGGTGTGCTGAAAGCCGATCCAGGAGGGCGGGAGGTGCGGCACCACGTCCCGGAAATGGGTCACGCGGAACACGTTGATGCTCGCATTGTGAAGCGAGCCGCTGAAAGCGCTGTTGCCCACGCGGGGCTCACCAAAAGTGTACAGCGCTTCCACGTTGATCTTCTCGAGAAACTGGAGCTCAAACGTACAAATCGCAGCCACAGCTGCACCGAGTGAGTGACCCGTGACCATAACGGACGCGTCTGGATGCGCTTCTAAAAGCATCTTTACTTGCGGGATCAGCTGCGTCGCAACCGACCGGTACACCCAAAAGAAACCTTGGTGCACTTTCACATTCGGGTATTCCACGTACGCGCGTTTCTTGAGGAACGTGATGTTGTCGATCCAGTTCATCATGTCCATGCTGCCTCGGAACGCGACCACGATCGAGTTGTAGAGTGCGCTGTAGCCAACGAGTCCCTGGAAATTATCTTTCGTATCTTTCACGACTTTCACAGCCTCAAGCCGTTGTACGAGTGCGCATGGCTGGCAGCTCCAGTTCTGAATGTGGGGTTCTTGGCAGTACGACACGGACGTCACATGCGCGAGGTACACCGCCGTGGTCTCATTGTACACCGCTGTCGTGGTCAGGGACGCATTTGGACTCAATGCATCGGATTGGATAGCGTCCTTCGTATCTGCGAGCATTGCATCAACATCAACGGAGGAAATGAGTGCACAACGTCATGCGCAGATGGGATACAGCGCTTGTCGTCGTTGAACATACATGCATGGCGAAGCGATAGCGTTTTCTCACGGTACCACAGTTTGAGCTGGAAAAAGCAACACAAGTCAGCATCCACGAGCATTACAATGACCCGCCTTTGCACGCATCCCGTCTGCATGTGCGTGAGCGTACCTGGTCTGGGAAGACGCCATACAGTGTGGTCGCCGTTGGCAGCGGGTGCGCGTCGCCATCACGAGGAGGAGGGGATTCAGGGAGTGCGGACAGCGACGCGAGCGTGCGGGTGGTGCCGCTGAGCGCTACGAACAGCGCCACGCCTGCCATGGCGCCGAGCAGCAGGAGCTGCACGCCCTTGTTCACGAAGCGCGTGGACGCAGAAGAAGATCGCACCGGCGCGTCGTGGCGCATCATCATCTTCCTCTCTCTCTTTTGCTGATTAACCTGATGTGATGACGAGTGAATGCTGCTCGCGTTTGGCAATCAACCCTTTTCCTCCCGCATTCATTCTCGCAGACTTGAAGTTTTCTTCTTCTTTGCACGAAACAGTGAGCAAGAAAGTCGTACCGGTATGATGATGAAACCGGTGAGAATACCGGGATGGATGAGAGAACCGGTATTGATGCGAGTTTGGATAGATTCGAGCACATTAATGCCCAATACGACCGCTGGAAATGGTTCATGAAAGGAGAGTTTTCGACAGCGGATCCCTTCTCCACTCGCGTTGTAATAGTGCAGTGCCGAGAGCGGCAGCAGACTCCTCTGTGAAGACTACTCGTTATCTAGCAAGACTCGAGCATGCAGTGTTCGCATCCGCTTGAATGGCGACGAACACGGCGCTGCGTGCTCTGCATCCTGCTGCGGATCCAAAGTTGCCTCAACTGAAACATACAGACTCGATCAAAAAAGGTGGCATCACAATCGGACAAAATAGGCGGCCATACGGTACATCGAGGTCCCTATAGAGGGTGAAAATGGGTTGAACACTGACGAGTCGGAAATCGCTCCATGTCGACGCTTTGTGTCCATTCGAGAAGAAGCAAAGACACGCGCAGGACGAGGGAAAAGAATACCGTCATCAAGTGTAGCTAACCCTCACACCTGCACGCATAAGAACTCTCGTTTCTTTGCTTTTTCTAAAAATACACGACGCACCTGATCTGATCGGTCATCTCGGCAGTGCAGACTGCATATAAAAGTGAGAGATCACGTCTCCCATGCAACTCGATGGATGCAGCAAAAGGGATATCCTTCGCATCGCCGTGCGCTTTGCACGATCGAGCTGCAGCACACTGCAAGAAAGACATTTAGGTGGTTGTAAGGTTGATCCGTTGGCTGATGGTGCATGTGGAAAAAGTATCTAGCGACCGAACAATGAAAGCAAAACAATTGATGCCCTTTAAACGTCGCAGTTACTTCTATTAGGGCAGTCACGGTACGCTCTCCCACTCCATCCACGTCGCCCGTCCTCCCTTTTAGTGGTCTTCACCTAGTCCCACTTGATACTAAAAACCTTGTCTCCCAAGTCCGACTACTTGCAGATTCCTGAACCGATTGTGCAGCACCTCGCTCCAAGGTTTTTTCCATATTCCGTTAGCGACCAGGGAGAGAGGACGCGGATGTTCCGTTTGTTAAAGACAGGGAGGTGGGGAAAGAAAAGCCATTGCGGCGCGCACGGAAGCAAAGCTACGCAACGCCAACTCGAGCAGCGCCAAAGGCACGAAGCGTGGTCTTGGGGAAGGATTGTCGAGAAGCACCAGCAAGCGCCAGCCAGCGTCGCCTTAGGTGTGGGAGACCCGAGCTCGGCAGATCCATTCCGTCTCACACACACAGAGACACAGAGAGAGAGAACTGGCGAGCAGTGCGATACAGGAAGCCAACGACTCGCTTTCGTGGGGTGTGCCACCGATCGATCGATTGCTCGCGTTCTTGTTTTTGTCGCCGCGCGCTGAGCCAAGGGACGACAAGAGCAACCATTCAGCAGAAAGGAAGGAAGGAAGAAAGAGCTTTCGTGGAGCAGTTTCTTATTAGCGGGGCGGTCGTCGTGACTCACATCCTATTATTAAACAAGCCACTCCCGAGCGAGCGAGAAGATGGCGCAAGTGGTGCGGTATCCAGACATCGACGCGACCAACGCGATGAACAATAATGGGAACGATGACGGCGATGCGCGCCGCTTTCTGCCGCCGCCGGGCATTCACCCGAACAATGCAGTGTTTGGCGCCGTGAACCTGCCGAAACCCCTGACCTGGCAGCGCCGTGAACATCTGATCCAGCGACGCAACATCCTGGGACAGATTGGGCAGTTGCTGAAGCGGAATGCGCAGTTGGTTGTTAATGGGAATACTCCTGCCACTGCTGGTGGTGCGGATCCGAACGCGATGGCGCATGCAAAGACGTGGGCACTGGCGCGCAAATTGGAAGTGCTGATCTTTCTGAACTCGGCGTCCCTGATGGAGTACAGCAACATGGACAGTCTCTCTCGACGAGTGCAGGCGCTGACGGCGAGCGTTGTGAACAAAAAGATTCGCCGCGAGATTGTGGCTCAGAACGTGGATGCGACTGCGAAGGAGAGTTCGACTCCAGCATCGGTATCTGCTTCTCCAGCACCAGCAGGACATGTCCAGCTTCGAAGACCTCGAGGTGCTCAGCGGTGCGCGTCTTCTTCGCCACCGGTGTCTCCAGCAGTCCCTGGCGCAGGTTATGCAGCTCCTTTAGTCCCCGTGTCAGTTCCTTCGGTTGCGGTCCAAACAAATTTTGCGCCACAGGTGGTGTCATCTCCTAGCTCGAACGCTAGCTCGCCTCTTGGAGGTATCGGCCGTCCGCTGCCTGGCATTGGATACCTGATGCACAAAAGAAGTGCGGATGAGATGCAACGCTCGACCATAAGTCCAGGCGCTTCTGTGCTGGGAGCAAGTGGTGCGCGGGTCACGAAGCGTCTCCGACGGTCGGTGGATCTGGGCATCTTTCTCTTTCGTGGATACGAAGAGCTGAACCGGATCGTGTGGAGCTATGTGGATGGTACGCAAATCATGCGTTGCCGAGCTGTGAGTCGCGCAGCTCGCGCGTTGGCTCCGCTGTTTGTGAGCTCGCTGCAGCTGAGCTGCAATGCTGTCCAAGTCGCGCTGGCAACGAGATCGGGCAATGCGTGCATTCTCAGCGAGTGCGTGCACTTGAAGCATCTCGAGATCGTGTCTCTCTCCTCGGGGATGACTTTTGGGAAGCTCTCGATGCGCGCCATTGATTGTCCTCAACGATTTGTGGTCACGCACGACGACCACGAGCAGATTGTTCTGGCGTTGGCCGAGCAGCTCCGCATCAACGCGTTTCCGCGCTTGACGCGTCTGGGGTTGACGTGTTTGTTCACCAATGAAGAAGCCGATGGCGAGGCAGACGTGTTGCTGAATACGTTGATGCTGGGCTGTTGTCCGCAACTGGAAGAGCTGTGTCTTCCGGGCAACAGTTTCGGTGACTACGGTGCCGCGAAGGTCGCGCAGATGCTTCGTTCGAGGGTGTGCGCGAAGCTCACCCGTTTGGATTTACGGCGTAACTTCATTGGGGAAGACGGCATTCGCAGTCTGTGCCACGCCCTTGCGGATGGATGCGCTCCGCATCTTGCGGAGCTCTGCTTAGGTGGGAACACCATCACCGATTCGAGCTTCCACCACATCTTGTACGCGATGGAAAGCGGGCAGCTGCGGAACTTGCGCTTCCTTGGGATCGAGATGAACTACCTGACGATCGCGAGTATGGAGATGCTGGGGAGAAGTATCGGGAAGCTCGTGTGTCCGGTGTTGTCCCAGATTTCGTACAGCGACAACAGCGTGGACAATGGGGATGCGAAGCGTACCATCGCGACGTCCGTGTATCAAGAACGCATTCGACGCGAGCGGCGCCAGCAGCAAATACGCGACGGTCACGCCGTCGATGATCGCGACAACGACTCAAACGCGAGCTCCGACGAAGACGATGACGATGTGTACTCGACTGAGGGGGAGTGAGCTGCTTTGTTTCGGAGACCGCCGTTGTGTGGATAGATGCGTTCCAGGTTCTGCAGCAAGTCCTGCAATGTTTTACTGTCGCCATTGTGCTCGCAGTGCAGAGATTTTTGGAGTGGTGGCGTTTGAGATGCAGTAGTGGGGGTGCTTCCGTCAACGCAAAAGAGAATACAGCAAAAGTACCAAAGGTGCTGAAAAGTGCCAGAGAGGGCTGAGAGATGATGATGATGACGCTACGGTAGATGTGCGGGGTGATGACTCGGTCGTTTTGGTACTATTTAAACTAATTTATGAGCATCGGCTGCAATCTAAGAGCAAGAAACACAAATTCGTCTCACTGTCTTTCTGTGTTTGTCGATGCTCCCCGGCTCGACAGGAACGCTTCCCCATTCAACAATAGCAACCTACTACTGCAACAGCACTCTACTCCCAGTCCAGTCAGCTATACTCGATTGCGTTTACCACCACCTCACACACACAGCTCCTCAAGACGAGGTGGGTACTGAAGACGATCGCATGGTCCTCACCACCATATGTGGAGCTTCTCTTGGGAGCTCCCGACGGTTGCTGCTGTGTCATTCAACACTCAGTCATTGGTTGCAGGAGTTTCCTCGCTCCGTTCGCGCTGCTTCCAACTGGTCGAGACGATCCGATCTGCGCAACACTTTGGAAAAAAGTGCCGAATACACGGCAGCTTCCCCTTCGATGCAATTTACAATTCCCAACTGTACGGACACAAGAGACAGAGGACGATGATCCGCGTGCGATCCACGATTGCCTTGCGTCGGTACTGGCGATACCGCGTGCGCGAGCTCCCGCAACTCCGGCACTCAAAGAGATCCGACTCCATGAACCCGTCGAGCTCGCGCGAATCACGCATCACTTCGAACGTGCGTTTCTTGATCCACTCTTTTCGTTGCCGCACAAGCTGAGGGTTCGCCATGTCCGCCGCGCTCATGCGAACAAGCGCGTTTGCGCGGAGCTCCCCGGATAGCAGGCGCTCGCGCAACGCCGCATTGCGTGTGTCTTTCAAGTTAAATAAAAGTTGCCGCGCTTTCTGACCGTATGCCTTTGGAAGTGCAAAGCTGTTGTTGCATTCGACCATGTTAGTGCCTAACCCAAATGGAGGATCCCCTCCAGGAGAATAGGATCCAGGTGGAGCAACCAGAGCACGGCGTACCTCTGTCCATGCACTTCAAAGAGCTCCACTTCGACCTCCTGTGCGACCAGCAGCGCGTTTGGCGTATAGGGAAGCAAGATCTCCGATAACCTGGACGAAAACTTTCGGCGAGCCACTATAACAAATACGCATCGAGCACACTGGTTGTCAGTCGCAAGAGCGTGGCAAATGGGTAACGGAAGGGAGGGAGGGATAAAAAAACGCACAGGTGCTCATCGCGAGACTCCAGGGTTTGCACACGCGTCCAACTTGACCAAAGCCCATGATGATCACGAGCACTTCCTGGGGCAGTTCGCTCGCGAGGCAAGCACCGGACTCCTGCTTCTTCTCTAGCTGCAGCGACTTGGTTTCCTGAGACAAGAGCAGGGAATCATCTGACCCGCCATTTGAATCGTCGTTGCCTGCAATACAGCACCATCCTCGTGAGTACGGTGTGTAGATATAGAAAAAGAAAGAAGGTTGCGCTACGCCACGCGTGTGGGGATCGCACTGCCGAAAGCGCTTCGCGAGTACCTGCGAGATCCAACTCTTCCTCCAGCTCCAGCACCCACGCTGCTTCTTCTTCGTCGTCGTCTTCGTCGTCGCTGTTGCTGCTGGTGTTCGGATCTGCCGCATAGTACTTCGGGTCTTCTGCCGCGAATGCAAATGCGCTCATGGTGTGCTGTGGTACTACGGGTGTGTGGAGGAGAGAGACGCAGAGAGCGCTGTGAGCTGCGGAACGCGGATGAGAACACGTCGCTCTTCAGCTTGGTCGCCGTCGGAGGTTGCTGCTGAGACTGAAGTGGGGACGACTTTATAGGCAATGAAAAGAGCTCGTACTGTCGCATGTCTCTAAGCTAATAGTGCATCACATTTTCTTCCAAGACTGGCAAGTTTCCGCAAACCGCATTTCTTCAATTTTAGTCTTTTCAAGGAGGCAAACAATAACGACAGATTGTTATTAGCATGGAGAGTGCTTCTATATTAAAACAGGGATCTCAACATCGGAAACAGGATTAGATTACACATCCATCAGAGTGCTGCTTGCAGGTCGATCGAAAAAGCAAAGTCTCCACGAGTCGACTTGCGTTCACACTCTTAAATCGACATTCGATTTCAGCCAATCATAGCCGCGCGCTGGATGCGGAATGGGGGGAATGCGACGTCACCATGCGCGTCGACTGCGACGATGTCGACGAGCAGAAATGGCGGCGATCCAAAATCCTCCGACACCATTGCATCCGTGTCGGATCCTCGCGGGAATCTGCTCCGACTCACCATCTCGAAAACGCTGCAGTCCCATCGATATGTGTTAGTGCGCAAACTCGTCAAGCGCACGAATGCAAACGTGGATTGCTGTGCAACGCGCTCACCTTGTCGAGAGATCGCCAGCTCTCTTTCTCCGCGCATCGAGAGATACCAGCGTGCGTCCTTCATGCACCAATGCGTGGATTTCGACCTGGTATTTCAACTGCTCAAGCGCGCAACAGACAACGGGGTTAGAAAAGCGAGGAGGAAAGCGTTAGGTTTGCTTTGGAAAAGCTCTCTCTTTCGGACCTGGATGTACTTGACGATAGCGTCCACACTTTGTAGCTCTTTGCTCATGGGGATGCTGATCTTGCTCCACGCCGTGAAGTTTTCTGGGATGACTCGCAAGGGAGCGCCACGCGTGGCTTCCATTGCCATCGATCGCACCTGCAATGGCGCTTGGGGTTTGTGGCGCTGGAGGATGTACGCGCCGAGACCACCACCGTTCGCGAGGTTCGGCAGCGTGAAGCGGTAGTTGCGCACATCTCTGCATTTGGATTGGAGCAGTTTGAAGACTTCTAGCATCGCTAGCGCTCCGAGTATCGTTGACACGGACAAAAAGTCGGCTTTGTCTCCGCTGAGACCCCGCAGCGACGAGAGGTCTGGCAGCGTCGGGGAGTTACGAACGGATGCTTGAATGTTCACGAGACTCTGGAGGAAGTGGGAGTGCAGCTTCTCTGGTTTCCCCGCGTCGAATGCGATTGGCTGGACACGCTCACAGAGTTGAAGCAAGTGCGTTGCACTAGCGGACTGGAAACTCGTTAAAATGCCGCTGGGTGTGCGCGGGTTGCTCTGAAGACTGAACTGGGTGGATTCGGAGGAGATTTTGCCGAGGATTTTGCGGCGGTCTTCCACTACAAGCGAGTGCACAGCGGTCAGCATCCCAAGCGAACACACTGGAGACGAACGTTGATGCACAGGGGTGGATCCTACCTGGCGGAACCTGAATGTCCAACGAATCCGCGACGATGCATGCAGTCGAGACAATGAGCTGCACATGCTGCGGATTATTCTCCAGATCTATGCTGAGAAACAGCGCTTGTTGACCTCGATGGGGATCTGCGGCGTCGACGCACAGCATCGGAATGATCTCACAGAGCTTCCATGCTTCTTGCACACAGTCCCTGAAAGTCGCAGCGTTATGAGCACGCTGAACGACGCTCCAAATGGTCCAGGCACTGGCGATTCCGCCATCGTCCTGTGAGAATTCGTACGCAGACTTCGCCACGGCGTTCGAGAAGAAGTGAATTGCTTGCGCAATGCTGTCGCGAAAGACGAGGTTGAACAGCGCACGGCTCCTGGTCAGAATCTCCCCCATTTCAAAGCCAGCAAAACCATCGGTCGTGTTGTGGCATTGGAGTTTGTCGACAGAAGGCAGAGAAGTAGCGCGAGGGAGGTGATCGAGCGCAAAGACCTGCGGATTTGCTTTCTTGTCCGGTGCGATCAGCGACTCGCTGAAGGTTTCTGTAACATGTGGAGCGAACGTGCTGACGCTGCATGCTTGCTGGCACTGGTCGGTAAAGATAAAGGGCTTCTCGTAGCATTTGCAATGAGCATCGACCCAAAGCTTGCCCTGTCCGAGTACAATAGGATTGTGAGTAGCTTGCGACCATTCTAAAGGGTGGACCGTAGAAGAGGCATAGCTACCGCTAAAGTCAGCGAGTCGCAGCAGACAATGTGCGCTCGACTCCAGGACTCATGGTCGTCTGGAGGGTTCCTCGCTGTCATGGAGCGAAACTCCAGTCTCGCCGTCGGGAAATGCTCCGCCACGAAACCGCGAAGCGCGTTCTGTTTGGACTGACCAATACACGTTGGCGACAAGAGGACGCGTGCGCTGAGGGTGGATGCGTCAACGACATGGTGACTTGCATCGTCGTCGCTCTCATCCGTTGCCACCTGGATGTGCGCTTTCGATCCGACACCAAGACACAGCGCATTCTAAAACGTCCGACACTCACAAGCGTGGGTTGCTAGGGACACACATCTCCAAATGCCAGTATGCAGTCGCACCTTCAGGATTTCTGTGTTGACGGCTTCTAGACCGACAAAGGAGAGCACGGTCTGCTGGAGCCGTTGCAAAAATGAAGCACCAAAGAGCGCGATGAGAGCATTTTCTCGCCTCGGCGCGGAAGTTGCAAACTCTGCGGGTCGCGGATCGATCTCGGGTGGCACGATGCCAAGCAGATCAAAGTACAGAAATTGACTCTGCGGACCCAGTGGAGCCCCCATCTTGCCTGCGGAAGAGACAGAATGACGTTTGAAGTGAGCGAAGCGAGTGTGTGTGCGGACGTGAAACACGTCTGACAGAGACACACCTGTGAACTTCATGACTTGGATTGCCGCATACCCTGCGATCAATGCACTCAGCGCGTGGAACTCGGATGCCGGACTGCAAAGCAGTCTCCTGATGATATCTTCGTCGACTTCAGCAGAAGTCACACAGGGAGTCTTCGCTTTGCTTCTGCCACTGCGGTCGTCTACTTTGTCACACTTCGGTGCCAATGGTTAGGAATATCCCAGCAAAACCAAATCCCAACCGATCTAGCCGTCGGACAGCATAAACGTACCATTCGGCGAAACTTCTGGATGCACTCGAGCATTTGCTGCAAATGGTCGCGGTTGCGACTCTCGGGATAGGATCCGAACTCCTGTCGGAAGCCATAGAGTCCTTGCATCGCGAGGTGCGCATTCACAGCAGCGTTCTCTGGCGCATTTCACACAAGCGCAACGAAGAGGTGACCACTTTGCAGTCAGTGTGCAAGAGCGTAAGGAAGAACCCTTTCAGAATCTGGACAACGTACTTGGATCGGACTGAGGCAGCTCCGGACTCTCGATGGGGAATGCGATTTCGCCTGGATCGATGATGCGTTCACGGAGACTCTGGTGGTGTGCTGGAGTGCTTCGTCGTCTGAGTTTCTTCATGTGCGTGGCAGCCTTCAGGTGCTTCTGAAACGCGTCCCGTTGCGCGTCGCTCGATCGACACGAAGGCATCCGTAGCTGGACGCTTGCTGCCGATAGGATCGCCACCACTTCGCAGACCAGACGCTCCTCCTTCCCAGCCTCATCGCCACTGTCGCAACGAAGACACACCGAGTCCGCGACACCGAGAGAAGAGTCCAGATGCGGCTCTTTCACATATAAAATGGCTGTTGCGGGATCCGTGATCTGGGTGCGCTTTGTGAGAATGCGAAACTCCAGCAGCGCATCGTTATCCTCTGCGATGTGCTGCTCCGAGAAATCCGTGAAGACGAAGCCCAGCACGCCCCTGCTCTCCGCGAGAACGAATCCGATCGGGGGCGACTGCACGCGACAAAACTCGTTGTACGCGATGAGCTCTTCGCGACTCAGCTGGGAGCTTGCAAACACCACGACCTAGTCAACAAGGACATCCGAATGGGCATGATGGAGGGACTGCGCTTTATCGGGGACAACGGATGCACTTGCGTGGTAGTCGAGCAGCAAATCCAGCGTCAGCGCGCCTGGGATCGTGCGCACATCCGCAAATGGACTCAGTTCGTTCAAGCGACTCGCGATCAGCTTGGACTTGGGCTTGCCTCGATCCCCTTCGCGGAGCAGAAACTGCCACAGATACAACAGTGACGAGACAGTAGCAAGTCGCTGGTACTTCAGCGTCAGGGAAACAAACAGCCAGGACGAAGACGAGTGATGAAAGCACCTACGTTGGTGGCAAAGTCTTCTTCGCGGACCAGGTCGTCGTCCAGGAGCGTCACGCGCTGCGTCCCTGTCAGCGCCAGGCATTTCGCTGCAATGCATACAAGATATCGCCAATTCTGTCTCCAGTGCAGCAGTGCATAGTGGCGGCGCGTCTACAGCATGTGCATCGTACCGATCTCGACGCCGACGCCCTTGACTCCCACGACCAGCACATGCAGCAGTGCCACTTGCTCCACTCTTGTGTTGACGAAGCGACACAAACAGATAAAGAAACACACACACCAACGTTAAGCGCATCGGCATCTGCTGCGCATTGGCAGTGTGCACATAGCCAGCTGTACGTACGCAGCAGCGCCGAGCATCGTGCGCTGGCGTCGGAAATACGCCTCCATCTGCATGCTCCCGACAACTCGTCAATGCTGCGACCTTTGCGCTGTTTGATAAATGATAGAGAGCGCTCTATTAAAGGGGAGCTTATCGAAAATGTCACCTTTGTTTTTTATGAAAATTATATAGTGATGCATTCGCTCGAAGAAAGAAAGATATGTGGTCGTCTTCGAGCACAAGGTTTCTCTTTGACCGTGATTGCAAAAGCATTGAACGTGTGTAAGCGAACTGTTCAACGTTGGTTGAAGAACGGTCCAATGGTTCCACGTCCATTGAATCGGTCACATTTGAGGAAATTGAATGAGACGCAGCAAGAGCAAGTGACAAGCTTCTTTTGTAACAATAACACAAGTAGGATACGAGATGGAATCAAGTTTGTTGCAGATATATTTGGCGTTTCTATTTCTTCAAGTACCATTCAGCGAGTACTCCATGCGAGCCGACTCACATTCAAAAAGGCCTCCACTGCATACAAAGAAGCAGACATTGCACGTCAAAAAGAATTCCTGTCAACACTCTCTCAACATGGCAACAAATCTTGGATTGCATTGGATGAGGCAGCTTTCTTCCTCAATCACTCACGTAAATATGCATGGAGTGAAAGAGGAAAGCCAGCTGTTGTTAGGAAACCCGGAGTCCGTGGAAAGATGCACTCGCTGATCCTCGCCACATCACCGGACGGAGTGATTAAGTGGCACCTGGTACAAGGAAGCATCAACTCCCAACGCTTCCATTCGTTTTTGAGTGAGTTACCAAACGACACCAATGTGCTATTGGATAATGTATCCACTCACAAAGCTACCCACTCGCTTCGAAAACAAGAGTTATCTACAATCCCGGAGGTAGCAGAGTCGAAACACATAAACATGCTTTATCTCCCACCCTACTCACCACAGCTGAATCCAGTAGAGTTGTGCTTCAACTTTATTAGGACATCAGTGAATGGAAGCGCTCCCCGAACCCTTGAATCACTTCGTTCCAGTTGTTGTTGTTCACCTTTTTCTATTAAGTTAAGTTACTTTTCTTTTCAAGGGGTGAGGAAATGTCTCTACTGTAATGGGAATAGTAGATTGCTGGTCACATGTAGTTGGTCTGCTAAAGCCGGGTCTTCCATGGTTTCTCGATTGTTGGCGTATGCTGTGTATCGTTTCAATGTGTGCGTTGTGCGCTGAAATACGGCTTCGGCAACTGGGGCGGGCTGGTTGTTGTGCTTGACATTGTTCCGATGGGCCCAGAGCAAGTGGAAGATGGAGCATCGAAGGAGTCTCCATAGGAGCAGAATTGCTTGGGAATGTTGTTCCAGGTCGCGTTTGATCGGTAGTTCAATTGCGTAAAGCACTTGGGTCCATGTCGGGGGCTGGGAGAGGATTCGTATCCAGGCTTCGTTGTGTTTTGACCAGACAATCGAGGAAACGGCGCAATTGAAGAACAGGTGTTCATAAGTTTCGATTGCGGTGCAGCCAAAGGGACAGTATCTCTGTGGCCCTGGATCGAAGTGATGGAAAAGGTACCCAACGGGTAAGATTCGCCACCATGTCCGGAAGACGATGTCGCCTTGTCTTGGGAGTACATACGGCTGCATTTCTTTAAGTTGTTCTGCTAACTCAGAGATCAAGTCTGGAGCTGAGATAGTTGGATGTCGTAGGGGATGCTGGTAGTCTTTTTTTTTCTTCGGGAGCGACGATTTGTACAGAATCTTGGCGCCGATCGTCGGGAAACGGTGGACTCTTTGACTCGTCGAGATTCCCCATGGGAGCGGTAGTACTTGGTCTGGGAGTTGGCTGTGTTCTTGCTGCTGGTCTGGAAAATTCTTGTCGTAAATTTGTTTTAGCTGCTTGTACAGGAAGTTGATGTTGGAGCTGGAGAGGTTGGCTGGAGTATCTGGAGTTCTTGATTCGTTCATCTTGGATGTAAACTGACTGAGTGTCGGCCATTTCTGGTCGACCAGCACATCTTCGAGGCAGTATATCTTGTGGGCATGTGCTATCCATTCGCGAAGTCTTGAACAGGTGCTTTTTGAGAGAGGATTGCGCTTCTGGGATCTTGGGTTCGTCTGGTACTGGAGGTCTTCGAATTTGTTGTTCCAGAGCGGGGCTTGGAGTCGTATTTTGTCTTGAAGGTTCTTGGGGATTCGGTCCATATTTAATTGAGACGAAGGCAACCATTCCGCCCAGGTGAGTAAGAGTTTAATCCACCAAGGGGGGCAGTTTGTCTTCTGGAGTAGTCGATTCGATAGCTTTCGCCATAATGCATCAGTCGGCGGGATCTTGAGTACGGAGATGTTATTCTTGACAATTCTATTTCGAAGAAGCTGGTCCAAGTGAAAAAGTCACGTGGCTTTGCTAGCGACTGGAAAGCTTGCTGGAGCACTCTGAGTCGTTGTCGTTTCAGCGTAGCAAGGATATTCGGGATCTTCAACGTGAGCTTGGAGTTGTGGTGATAGATCCACTGCTGCACAACTAATTGATACTTACTTGGGGATTCCGCAATCTTACCGGAGAGGATGTATTGGTTAACCGTGAGTTGCCACTCGTTCCAGTATTCATGCTGCTGTCGAAGCGCTTACGCCATCCATTTGCAGATCAATGTTTGCGCACACTCTCAAGATTTGCTGATCGCAATACAAACATCAAGTGATAGAATGACTGGATACAAGGGGGCTTTTTTGGCTTTTTGTTACGAGTATGTCGAGGCATCAAGCGACACACTTTCCTCATTCTTCAATTTCTTCTCTCAAAGAACAATGAAGTCTGCCAGCAAGCGCAAACGCAAACGCAAGCCAGACGACTCGGACACCGACTACGACGACTCGGACTTTGAAGACGTCACGCATCGACTCGCACGTCTACGCACCCGGAACACTACTACAGTCGATGTGATCGTCTCCGAGTCCGACAGCGATCAAGAAGACTCGTCCGCTACCGTCATCGAAGAGAAGTCGAAGAAACGACGCCCAGATGTGATAGCTCGACGCGCTGCGAATGCCGGCACGACAGTCTTTGTCGTCAAGACAACGATCAACTCGTTCTGCGATGATGCGGGGAAAGCGCTTCCATGGGAGAGCGTACTTCACGACATGAACAAGGCAGTGCTGGAAGCGTATGTACTCGCAAATATCCACGTCGTCCGAATGTGTCGAGCAAATCTACCCATCGAACCCCTGAACAACACGTTCTTCTATCGCTGTCTGACATCAGTCGCATCTGGCTTGCAAAAGTCTAAAGATTGTGAAGAGTTGAAGCGATCTGTCGCGCTGTACAACAAGTGGCGTGCTTCGGACGTCAATCGAGCGAACAACAAGTACATCTCGAGTGGTTGGCAGCAGAACGCAAGCAAACAGATGGAGATCAACACAGCCAACGCAGTCAACCTCAACTTCTATCGACGGTTCCACAAATATCTCAAGCGCAAGTACAACTTCGACGGACGCCAGGCGTACGCAATGTTGAAAAGCATTCTCGATTCAGAGTACGAAGGAGATGACACGACCGTGCTGGAGTGGCGTGATCGTATCCCACTCAAAGCCAACGGGACTCTCGACAGTCAGCCTCATCTTCTCCTTCCATTGACATACGTGTTCCTGTCCGACATCGAAGAGAGAAATCGAGTGAACAAGACGACACCTGACTACGTGGAGATTAGATCGTTCAGTTTGCTCCCAAACAAGCGAGGATTTGAGTGCAGTCATTTCAAGATGTGCAAGCTGGGACTTTGGTCGATATTGAAGCGTGCCGGAGTCGACATTCCCGATACAGGAGATGGGTGGAACGCAGTTGCTGACGATTGGTGGCGAGTTCTCTTCCATATCGACAAGTTCGAGACTGCGAACCGGAAGTTTGGAGGTGAAATCGTGACAGATGGGAAAGCAGTCAGCATCGTGATGCGCAAGCCCAAAAAGGAGATGGGTCCAGCTCGCGCGTTGAAGAAAGAAGACTACGACATGATGTGGGGACTCGACCCGGGTCGTACAGATCTGTTCGTGGCTACCAACCAGAATGGAGAGAAGATTTCATGCTCGTCGCGTGAGTTTTATGAAGATGCTCGATACAAGAAGCGCAACCAAAAGATCAGGGTCTGGCAAGAGAATCGTCCCGACATCCTAGAAGCCAATCGCAATATGCCGATGAAGAAGACTGCATCACTCGAACTACTGAAGAAGTACGTCGAGTTTATGATTCCACGCATGGACCTACTTCTCAAGTTCGCGATGATCAAGCCATTCCGCAAACTGAAGCTCCGCAGCTTCATTTTTGCACAAAAAAAGCTGCGTGAGTTGTGTTTGAAGCTGACTGCGCGAGCGCGAGGAAGGACGATTGTCGGCTTTGGTGACTGGAGTAACCAAGACATTGGCGGACTGATCAAGAAGTGTCCAGCTGGTCCAGTGAAGCCGTTGGAACGCATGCTTCGAAAGTACTGTCGAGTGGAGTCAATCGACGAGTTCAGAACAAGCAAGTTGCATGAGCGCTGTCATAAGCCTCTTGTTCATCAATACTCCAAGCGCATGTGTCGGGACGGGAACGAAAAAACGCTCAAGGTTCATGGTGTACTCCATTGCAAGAACAATGGCTGTCATGGTATGACTGTGAACCGAGACGTCAATGCGTCCAGAAACATGCTTCTACTTCTCCAACTCAAGCTCCGGAATGCTGAACGACCACCAGAATTCTGCCGAGCGAGAACGTAGCAAAAAACAACAAGTGTTCACGAGTGCCGCATCGCAATAATGTGATGTGTGAGGCTCGTAGTATCCTACAGGACAGCCCGCTAAGGCATTATTACCAAAATTCCCGAGATTAAAATAGTAGGTAGTCATCCTAGATTTTCAAAGGTGACATTCTCGATGAATCCCGTAATAAAGGGGAGCTTAACAGGAACCACTATAAGAAAATGTACACTACATTGAGAGCGCTCGCTGGTGCTCTCGTTGTGTATGTATGGCGGGACGATCCAAGACAAGCAGGATGCTGCTGCAGCACCATGGCTCTATCGACCGCTGTACGCGACCTGCGGCGACGGACGGTACGATGTGCTGCTGCTCGCGATGCTGTTGATGCCGAAGCTGCCGCTGCCCGCTGGGAGCATGGACGCCATGTGGTGTCCGCTGAGGAAGCATTTGTCACAGATGCGCTGGGGGTCCAGGAGACCGAACTTGGGGAGCGCGACGCGGTTCGTCGAGTGGCCACCGCACACACTTTGCCCGCAGTTCCGGCAGTGGTGGCGGCGCTTCGTGAGCCTCGAGAATTGCGCTGCACACACATGGCAGCTGCGCGACTGCTTCCATCGCGGAGGGAAACTGGACTGCACGCGCGGCTTTTGTCCTTTGCCGCCAGCTTTCCCCCAGTCGTCGACCGGCTGCGATGACGGCATGCTCTTCAGCATCATGCTGATGTCTTGCTTGCCCAGCGAAGGATCAAAGATGTGGTCGTGGTGGTGGTCTTCGGTCGCGCACGAGATCAGGTCGTGCTCTCGTTGCTGCAGTCGCTGTTCGGTGAGCGCCATCGAGTGGAATGCGCTGCCATTCGAGTGGCTGCGGCCGCGGTCGCGGTCGCCTTGCTCGGCTCCTGGTTGGTTGGAGTAAACGGAGTGCAACGGCTTGTTTTCCTGATGGCGTGGCTGAGGAGCTGAAGGACGTCGAGAGCGCGCACTCGGGGCTGGCGTGTGTTGCGGTGGTCGGGAGGCGTAGCGGTCGTCGTCGTCATCCGGATAGTCCCGGTAGCTGTTGTCGCGCTCGCGGTAGCTGCGGCTGTCGTGGTTGTTTCCGTACGCGACCAATTGGTGCGCTGGTTCGTCCCCATAGCGGTAGTTGTTGCTCTGCTGGTGGCGCTGCTCGAACGGTTGCTGTTGGTGGAGCTGGTTGTTGTTGTTGTGCTGGGTAAGATTGCTGGCGTTGTCGAAATACGAGTGGCCACCAAAGTCCGTTTCCGCAGTCGGTTCTGGTTCTTCGGCGCGTTCTTCCGCGCCGCTGTACGCTGCTCGCAGGATCTCCAAGATGCGCTCGCTGCATTCTGCTTGAACCGCGAGGTCGATCGGCAAATGACCGGCGTCGTTGCGCAATTGCACAGCGTGGGGGTTCGCGAACACGACCTTCATCACGACGTCGGTCGGGATATCCTGGTGCAGACAGGTCCAGTGCAGGATCGACATGCCGCTCGTGTCGGTGCAATGCACGAGCGAGCGCGATTCGCGCATCGCCGCGAGCAGAGCGTCCCAGTCGCCGTTAATCGCATGAAGAAAGTCTCGGTCCATTGTTGCT
Source organism: Globisporangium heterothallicum (assembly GCA_023334155.1). Lineage (NCBI taxonomy): Eukaryota > Oomycota > Peronosporomycetes > Pythiales > Pythiaceae > Globisporangium > Globisporangium heterothallicum. The sequence continues at coordinate 174,842 of JAASGH010000004.1, read as the reverse complement.
AGACAGAGAGAGAGACTCGTGCGAGGGAGTGTAGATAGAAATGTATCAGCCGCTTGTGGCTCCACGCCTTTTTGCAGGTGTGGGCGGGCGCGATGCGGTCGATCGACGCTAGAAGCGGCAGTGAAATGCGCGCGCAGGGACTTGGTTATAGAGACTCGGTTTGAGCAATGGAATGTCGCGCGGTCGTAATTGCGCTTCTCCAAAAGTGAAAGAGAAAGAGAGAGAGAAAGATTGGTCGTCGATTTTTGTGACCCTGTGATTGGTCGAAATGGTGCATTTAGTGGTTTGCAGCCAATGAGGTGCGCGATGAGACTCTTTCTAGCCAATCAACGAGCATATCCATTCTATGTGCAAGTGGCAGATTGGTAATGTTGGCAGCGAACTCTTTTTGATGCAGTCCCTCCCTCTCTCTCTCTCTCTCTCTCTCTCACTTCGTTCGAAAATATTGAAGAGATCCACATGTGCACAGAGTTGACCCATGCTGTCACGAGTTGACTGCATCATGACGGGTCTGCGCGGCTCACGTGCTTGCAGCTGTATGCGCTCTTCTACAGCGACACCTGGTCGCAATTTCGGGCGGAGGAAACAGGCATCGAGATCTCGGCTCCTTCTGGAGCAAGCACCTTGAAGAATCCTCGTCCCCACTCTTCCAGTCGTCGTCGCGAACTGAACCTCCACGAAGCATTTCCCTCCCTCCCTTCTATCTCCCACTCTCGATCACTGCTGTCCCTGTGTCGGGTGGGACACCTTATTTAGGAATGTAGTCCACACTATCTAGGATGTGGATCGGAGTTCAACATTGTGTGTGAGGTGAAGACGATATCAAGAGAGAGAGAGAAGGATAAATTGTGGAGGAGAGATGGAGGCCATGGACGCCGTGGCGCTCGGGGCGCGTGTGCAGCAGGTCGCTGACAAGCTGCTGCAGAAGGCGCAAGAGGCGCGCACGAGGGGGAACGCGGGAGCCGCGCAGTCGCTCACGGAGTCCGTGAACGACCTGCGCCACGCTGCCTCTGTGCTCGTGGAGCAAAAGCGGCTGCTGACCGTGCGGCAAGCGACCGAGTCCTCACAGCAGCAGCATGCGAACGCGACCGACGGCGATGGTGCGCCGAGAGCGCGTTTGCGCAGGAATAGCAGCGCGAGCAGCATCGTGAGTATGCTGAGCACGTACGAGGTCGGCAGTGTGTACAACGGGGGAGGCAGTGTCGCGGGATCGATCCACCACCAGCAGCACCAAGATTTGGTCTCCAAGTTAATGCGTGTGGAGAAGATGCTGGGCAAGAAGAGCGACGAGATGAAGGTCAAGGGGAACGAGAGCGCGTCGAATGCGCTGCAGCAATCGGCGTCGTACGTGCGCAGCGGGTGCGGTTTTATCGCGGAGCAGCAGCACAAACTCAGCGCATTGATGTCAACTCAAGAGAAATTGCAAACCCAGTGGTATGCGCTCAGTGAGGTCCTGTCGCGAGAAGGCGATGGAAAGGGGCAAGTCGGCGGTGAGGAGAGCGGTGGCGGACTCGTGGACAAAGTGGCTGCGATCGTAACCGAGCTGGCAGAGCTCAAAGGTTTCCTGAAGAATGCGTTTCCGGGATGTAGTGACAGCACCGATGTGAATGAGCTTGCTGATCGTTTGCAAAGAGAGCGTGCGGCTGCGAAAGTCGTGAACGCGCGTAAAGAGGGCGATGCTGTGAAGATGTTAGAAGCGGAGCGAGATCACCTCCAGAAGCAGTTGGCTGAAGCAAAGAAGATCCATGCTGAAGAATATCTCATCGCGCGCGAGGATATTGAGATTCTAAAAAGCGAGAACGGCGCGCTAGAAAAGCAAATGCGGGTGATGGAGATCCAGCACCATGAGCGGAGCGAACGAGAGTTAGCGGAGCTGCATTCGCTGTACGCTGCCGAGAAGGAGTCGCATGTGGAGCTTGAACGAGTGCTCGTCGCAAAAAGCAACGAGTTGGAGACCCTTGTGGCTCAAGTCGATGCTTGGAAGAACAAGTTCGATGAAGAACAGCAGAAACGCAAGGATTGCATGGACGAGCATCAAAAGCACTGCTCTGAGCAGGATAAGTGGGTGACTTTGCTACAAAATGATTTGAAGAGCCGTGAAGAAGCGATCGCCGCGCTGGAGATGACGCTGAGAGAGAAAGATCGCCTATCTGCTACGCCAAGCGCAGATGGTAAGAATGATGTCCATGATTTCAATGTATCCCCAAACGATGAGAGTGCTTCGAAGCGCGAGATTGCACTACGCGAACTTCAAGCCGACAAGTTGGAGCTGCAGACACGTTTAACGGACTGCCAAACGCGCCTGGAGAGTGAGACAGCACAACGCGCGGAGGTCATTCGTGAGCGTGACGAATTAGAAGCTCGTATCTTTGAGATCGAGAGTCTCCGAGAAAGTGAACTCGTGGCACTCAGCAACAGCAGTGATAGCAAGGTTGCTGAGGTTGAGCGCAAGTATCTTGCTAAAGAGCAGGAGGCGAAGAATCTGGCGGAGAAGGTTGAGCAGCTTACATCCGACGTTGGGATGCGCGAGCAAATCAGTGGTGAGCTCAAAGCAGCAGCTGAGGGATACAGAGAGGCGTGTGCTAAACTCCGCAAAGATGTAGAGGATCGCGAGATCACGATATCTCGCTTGGAGGCGGATCTGCAGAACGAGCACGAAGTGGCTGATGGGAGTCAACGGGAACTAGAAACTGACCTCGCTGCTCTCAAATCCGATATATTGGAGATCTCCAAGTGTCTCGAGAGCTCTGCAAACGTTTCCCCGGATGCTGTTGTTGAGAGTTTGGGTGCCTTATCGCTGCAGAAATCGGGTGCGCTGAGAGATGCGTTCGTCGTGCAGATGGGGAGGTACGGTGTGGTGAGGAAGGAGTTCGATCAGCTGTTGGTTGAGGAGCAGCAGCTACGAGAAGTAGTCGATGGGTTCGTGAATATCTGCGCTTCCTACTTTGAAAGAGCTCCTGACTCTGGCGAAGAGCCAAGTGAGCGACTTAATCGCGTCAAACTGAGTATTGCCAGCGCGTTGGACGAGATAAAGTCTTTGAAGAAGGCGTTGGGTGAGAAAGCGGACGCTGAGCGGAGTGTTCAGCACAAACAGGAAGAGCTGCTCGAGTTCCAGCACAAATACGCGTCTTCAACAGACGCGGTTCATCGGTTAGAGCAGCAGGTGGCAGCGTTGGAAAAGGAAAGATCTGAGTTAGCGTCCGAGATTCGCGAACACAAGTCAAAAAGCATGGACGAGACTGGAAGAGAAGAAGCGAGAGCTAAGCAGACAGAGGAGTTGCAGCAGCGACTAAAGGATGTGGAAAGCGAGTTTGAGCGTTACCGAACGCGTTCCCACACTGCGTTGAAGAAGGTGGAAAAGCGAGCAGAGCTACTCAATGGCATGCGAAAAGAGAACGAGCAGCTGAAGCAAAAGCTCGAGGCGAGCGTGCTGCAGTGTCAACACGCTCTAGAGAGCGAGCGAAGATCCACTGAGAGCTTGCATGAAGCAAGACGGACGCAAGACATGATGCAGGAAGAGTTCCAGCAGCGGCTGTCTGGAGTGTCAAACAAACTAGCTCAAACCGAATCTCAACTGCTCCAGCATGTCGGAGAACAGCAGCGAAAGCAGCGCGAGTTCGAAGAGTTGAGCGAAACGGTGGAGAAACTGGTGCAAGAAAAGCGAGAGCTCGCAGACTTCAAGAACCAGTTCTTCGAGCAAGAAAAGGAAGCACGAGAGACTGAGCTGGCGACTCTGACCTTCAAGCTCCAAGAAAAAGAAGATGCAGTGTTGGCGCTAACGGAAGAGATCCAAGAGAAGCAGACGCAGATCCAATCGCAAGCAACCGAGCTAGAGCACAGGACGGGTGAATGCGAAAGTCTAGAAGCGAAGCTGCGCGAATCCGAGCAAGAGAAGTTAGAGCTGGAGAGCGAGTTATTGTCCGCACGTATTGCTGAGCCAAGTGAAGGCGACGAGACCATGAAGCTGCAAAGCGAGAATGCGATTGCTGCGTTGGAGTCACAAACCAGGCAGTTGGAGATTGAGCTCGCAGCTTCAGAAGAAGAGATTCGTCGTCTTTCACGGACAATCGAGGAAAAGTCAGCTGAGCAAGACTCGTCCGCTACGGCAGCGTCGACCGAGTCCCCCATGCACGAGGTTCTATCGCAGCGAGAAGCTGAGATTTCGCGACTCCAGGATGAAAAGGAATCTCTGGATGCAAAGCAAAAGGAGCAACATGAGCGAATCGCACACCTTTTGAGTCAAGTTTCTGCATCTGAGCTCCGGGTTGCACTCCTAGAAGATCAAATTGAATCTTTGCAAAGTCGTGACGACCAAGACACTGCTCGAGACCAGCAGAGCTCATCCATTCAGAAGCTGGATTCCGCAAAGGATGAGCTTATTAAAGACTTGCGGCACCAAGTACTTGATCTGCAGGAGCAGCTACAAGTTTTTGAAGAAGCGCGAGCGGCGCGAGAGTTGGAGAAAGAGCGTGGCGAGCTGGTGGAACTCCAGGCTACGAGACTGGAGCTCCAGAAAAAGAATGAGCACGCAATGAAGCTAAAACAGCGCAAAGCGGTTGTGGTAAGTTTCAAGCAGCATCTGAGTGCAGTGGTCGAGGAGCTCCAGCGTGGACTAGATGAGCATTCAGCAGCGTTTCGAGATGCATGCGAGTATCGAGATGGCCACAGAAGCAAGATAGTGGAGACAGCAGAGAACCAGGATCCGAATGCTGACCCTGCGCATGCGGAAGCGACTTCAAGCGCAGAATCGACGACGCCAGCAGGGAATCCGACTTCCCAGAAGATAGACGAGTTCGAAGAGTATCTGGTGATGCACAGTGGAGTCGTTATCAAAGCTGGCGCAAGCTTCCAACTCCCTGTCTTCTGCGAGAAGAAGGGGTGGCGTGTGGTCTGGACGTTCACTGTGAAGGAAGATAGCGCGGACGTCGGTTTTGCTCTGGTGGAGCAGCGCGGCCAAGCAATACTAGCTCCTCATCGAGTGAACGCGTTGTCGGGAATATACAACGTAGGAGACGACGCAACGACGTTGGTGTTCGAATGGGATAACTCATTCTCGTGGCTGAATGAGAAAACTCTGGACTACCATGTGTCTATTCAAGAGCCGCTGAGTCCTGCGAAACAGCAACTGAAGGCGCAAGAGCGTTCCCTGCAGCACACCTCGAAGCAGATACGCGAAGGCATCGCGATTCTTGCGACGGAAGCAGATCGACGCGCAGCACTGAAGCATGCGGCAGAGCATCTAAGTCAGTCGGAGCAGGAGAAAGACACCTACTTGCAGCAATTTGTGGCTCGTAAAGACGAGATTCTGAAGCAGAAAGCGGATCTTCAGCTGCAAATGGAGGAGCTGAAAAGTGCATTAAGCGCAATGTTTTCAGAACAAGATGAGATCGAGGAGGATACGAAGACCCTTTTGAACGCGTGGGATGGTGCAATAGCCGAGCAGGAAGACGCAGAGACGACGATTCGCTTGGCAGAGTCGAGCCAGCTGGAGATCCTTGCACAGCAACTGGAGGAGCAAGTTCAGGGACTGGAGAAGGAGCTTCTCTCATTCCAAGATCGACCTCCTGCTGCATCGTGAGCCACGCAGCAGGCTCCGTAGAGTAACAAGGTGCAAAAAGAAATACCAAATCACAAAACTCTTGTGGCTGCTAACTTGTTTAAATATACATAGAGACGTACGTGCGGAGCTCTGGGGGGGGGGGATATTCTTTACTCACATAATTGGCGCTTGCTGAAGGTCGTTGGCTACTTGATCGTCAGGATATCTTGCACCGCCGGCGGGATCTCTCCACCGAATAGTCGCTTGAACACGCCGACCTGGTCCCAGCAGTGATGCTGCTCCGCGATGCGCGATTCCTGGAAGATCACGTACGTTGTGACGGTGAAGGTGAGGTCGCTCGACTTGATCGCCATGAGCGCCACTCGCATGGTTGGAGAGCAGTCTTCCGACGAGCACACCATCTCCAGCTGGGACTGCGATGCGATTTCACCCTGAATGCGCCACTTGGTCAGAATCTGTGCGAGTGAAGAGAGAGAAAGAAGAAGCACCAATGTGTGAGTTGCGTGGGAGTCAGAGGACTGCGACACAAACGCGGCATTCTTTCCAAATACACACCATTTCGCCATCCGGAAGATGCGGTCGTAGCTCCACAATATCGACTGCGATCGTTGCAAACACCGAGCGGATCATATTCCACAGACTGATGGTCTGTAAACGTCCGAACGCATCCCACTCGCGAACACCGACGCCGACTCGACAGTCTTGGTGCCACACCCGCGAGGCATCGCCGATCGTCAAGAACGACGCGTTGAGTTGCTCCACCATCTCCGTCACAACTTTGGTGCGCTCCGAGAGCAGCCGTTGGATGTTCTCTCGACTGCCACGACCCGCGATCATCACGGAACCGTTTTTACCCAGCAGGAGCGTCTGCTTCAAGTGGAGATTGTCGCGCTCCAACGTACGCACGCGCGTTTCCAGATCCGTGAGCTTCGTGTGACGCGACGCAGAGAGGCGACCGTTGCTTTTGTCGCTTTTGTCGCTGTGGTTGTCATCGAAATCGTCATCCCTGTTCGAGTCCACAACGCCAATGTGTCAGAGACCAAAGCTCGCTGCAACTAAAACAGGTCCACGTCTATACATCATCGCACAGCGACGTACCCACGCAAGCCGGTTGGACCGAAATCCGCATCGATGCCGTCGGGGTCGAGGGGGTCTCGCTCACGTCCAGCGCTCTGCGTCAAGCGACGGAGCTCCAGTTCACTCGCGAAGTCCCTCTCCGCAGCACCGTTATTCGTGTTAGTTCCTGGGGAGCAACAAAGCAACCGTTGTGTGAGTACGACACGGAACTCCAAGCGCCTCCAGTCGACCAGCGCTGCATACCTCGAGCTCGCGGCATCACCGCATCGCGGGGTGTAGTTGCAGTTGCTGCTCTTCTAGTCCCACGTGCTGCACTCGCTGTCGATGCTGCTGTTACCCGCGGTCGCTTCTGCTGCTGTGCGGCTGCATACGCCTCGGCCGCAGTCTGGCTGCCATTCGTATTGTTTGCGTTGTTCGCGTCGTGGTCGTCCACTTCGCCGACGCTGCTCAGGAACTCCGAGATCGCGATGTACTCCGGGTCGGCAAAGCGCCGCTTCCCATTCCCGTTGCTGTTGTTGGCCAGCGCTGCTGCGATCACTGCTGCGGCCGTCGCACTGCCGTTCGCTGGAGGTGCATTCATTGCGCCTGGTGCTCTCTCTCTCTCTCTCTCGCTTTGGCGATGGGGACGCAATGAACAGCTCTTCAAGCAGATGAAAACAACAACAAACAAAAATGCTTCGATGGAACGATTTTTTGGCGCCTGATGTTGGGATTTGGACGGTGCAATAACAGCGACAGAAGCATTTCTTGAACCCGCTTGTTACTTTTCAAATGGAGCGAAAAGTAACAGAGGCGCTGCAGTAAGTACGCGCTTGAATCGCAGGTTTGGAAAAGAGAACATCAGTTTAAAGGTTTGCATCTCACTGCATTTAAGAGAGGATACTGTACTTTGCATCTACAGTAGAGCTTCATATAAATACGCGATCTACTCAAAATCGAAAATCGGGTGCATTCTGGTCTCTTCAACATCAACATCATCAAGAAACCAATCGCTGCCAGCTTTTTCATTCGAGAGACTTCCGACAGGGATACTAACTGCCGAGGAAATCGGCCATATTGAGCTTCTGCACTTCAAAGCCACCGTCTTGTTCTACATCAGGCGAGGGAGACTCCTCTGGGAAGGAACTCTCGCGAGGTTTCGACTCTTTCTGGTCTTTCGCAGCTGCGGGTGGTTTCTTCTCCTTTGCTTTTTTCTTTTCTTTCTCCTTCTTCTCCTTCGAAGAAGACGTGAAACCCTTCAGTTTCGATTTCTTCTTCGCGACCGCTTTGACTGCTTTGTCGTCAGTGGTTTTCGCTTCCTGATTCGAAGTCGAACGCAAAAGCTTCGTCACTTGCTTGACGATCTCTCTTTCGCTGCTGTCTTCATGTGCAGACTCGGACTCGCTCGTACTGGTGGACGCTCTCAAGGTATCGCTGATCAGCTGCAAGCTGCCGAACTCCTTCCGAATATCGTCCACGGATCGGATTCCTGCACGACGCAGCTCTCCAGCGTACTTGGTAAAGAAATCAACCAGATTCTGCAATGCAAAATAGCGGTTTAGCGAGCAGATATACGCAACGATTGCTTTGCAGAACCGCACCTTCAAGTCATTTTCGACGATCGCAGCAGTTGCCTGAGCGTTTGGGATGCAGTGCGTGCGAAGTAGAAGACGCTTCGCATACTCCTTTGCGCACTGGTCGAGACACAGTCGCACCACTTTGGAAAAGAAGAACGAACCGCTGATCCAGCATCGCAGATCGGCATAGTAGTCCTCCAGCGTAGCCAATAGGTTCTCCACAACAGGCTCGCTTTCGTCCCATTTCTTGGAAAACCAGAGCCGTGAGGTATCCTGATGAACAATAGAGATGCACACAACCTCAGCGCTTCCACAAGCATGCCATACCATTGGACATGGAGACTCACGTGCTCCACTTCGCTGAATATCTTGCAAACAACAAGCTCACACGTTGACACACCCAGTTTCACGATCTCGGTCGAAGTCGTGTCAAGACCGTCGCCCATAAAAATGTCAAACGCTTCTTTCTCTTCGGAATCCCGCTCAGCAAACGATATCTCCTCGACGAGCTCGGGACACTTTGCCTGGGTTATCCATAAACGAGTCGCGTGAGACAGAACGCAACGATGCTACGAGTGCATGACAGTGCGAAAGACGCACCTGCAGGATGTCCGTGTCGTTGATGAACGAGCACAGGCTTTCGACATCCACATCCTCCCTTTTCGCAGCAAAACTCTCATATCGAGTCTTAAGCTGCTCCATCAATGTCTCCAAGCAGGACACAACGACACGTCCGACGAGTCTACCAGTCAGCCATTCCTGGCCAATCGAGATCTGGGACTTGAGGATGTTGATGATATCGTTCGGACGAGTGGACTGGAGCTCGCCATGGGGACCAGTCACGCGCTCTTCTTCGCGGTTCCAGATATTCGTCACCCACATGTGAATCTGTCCCCGGATCTGATCCAAATACAGCGTCATGAGCACTTGCGAGGTCTGATCCAGAACGCCGGATGCTCTCGCCCGCTTGTATTTAATAATCTCCGAGTTGTAGTATTCGATCCACTGCACAAGCTGAAGTCGATGCGCGATGCCGATATCCGGACGATTGCAGATCCTCGTGATCTCGTTCTCGAGTAGAGTGTTGTACGTCGTTGTGAACAGCTGCATCACGTCAATCTCATTCGGAAAGCAGCCTACGACATCGGACTGAACAATCTCCAAATCCATCAGCAGGTGATTGGCGGCGTCCAGGACTGCATCGAGCGACTTTTGGTCTTTTTGCTCGGCCTCCTTTTCAGCGAAGCGGAACATTTCATCCCCGCGTCGCGTCAGATACGTTGAGATCTCGCTTTTGCATTTCTCGAAGCACGACGTGTGTACATCTGGCACGGGCTTGAGCGTATTGTCGAGATATTCGCGTTTGGAGTCTGCCAGCTTTCTGCGTCGCTTCTCCATCAGATCGAGGACGTGGAACGCTTCTGTTAGCCGCTTCTTGTTAAACTGCGCGATCTCGACGCAGTGGTGCATGCAGCCCCACACTTCACCCAGGATGCGGGTATTCACGCTCTCGACCGCTGCGAGGCGAGGTCCCATGGATGCCAAGACACGCGCTTGCGCTTTGCTGTTCGTAAAGTTTGTCCGCAATACCGATCAGAACAAACATGGCGATGTGGTAGCTACGCTTGGCATCGCCACTCACCTGTGACCTAATTCATCGGATTTATCCGCAGCGGACAGCTTCAGCTAAACACCTCAACAGAAGAGAACACGGGATGAGCTCGTAAAAGATGCTCCGGCAAGCTTCTTTTCGCATAAACCCACCTCTTGGAGCATTTTCTGCCTCCAGTCGTCGAAGGTTTGCCATCTCGTGTACACGGACACCACTTCGCCGAGTCGCGCATCCATGATCTGATGAAGCTCTTGTATCTGCACAACACAATATGCAACACCACCATCATCTGTATCAACTATACTGGCAGGAATGCTGGTGCGTGCACGCATTCTATGTTCCCTGACCTTGGCCGGCATCTCTTCGTAGAACACGATCTGGTTCTCCAGCTCTTTCAGGTTGCGCCGTGCGATGCTGATCCCCGACGACAGCTTCTTCTCTCCCAGCTCTTCGTTCATCTTGCGGCAGTTCTGACTCAGCCCTTCCAAGTTCTTCACGATCTGGTTCACGGTCTCGCCCACTTCCAGCAGCGTGCTCGCGCGCTCGATGTCATCGACGTGAGCCTGCACGAACGCGTCCAATTGACCTTTCGTGCTGTCCTGCTTCACTTGGTAGTCGTACTTGATCTCCTGCAGCAGCTGCGAATTCAACAGCGACGTGTCCGTGGAGTCCTTGAGCTTCACGCGCAGCACCTCCACGGGGTCCCGCGCCTCTTTCTCCAGCAGAGAAATCATTCCGAACGTCTGACGTTCCTCACCGCGCACTCTTCTCGTGCTTTCCGATGCTACGGAGAGTTGTGTCGCTTCGCAGCCATTTTGGATATTGCACACGCACTTAAGAGTGATGGCCATTTTGTTGCGCTAAGTGCGTGTTTCCGCCAACACATCCCTTTTCCCCATTCCTCACAAACACACTGACCAAACATGGTGCTGGGACTGCTTCTGCGCGATGAAGAGGAGCGCACGCTCGCGTTCGACTTTGAGGCGCTGCTGCCCGATGATGCGGACGACGCGATGGACGGCGGCATGGGTGGCAGCGGCAACAATGGTAGCGGCGGCGCATCCGCTGCGTTTGGTGCGTCCGGAGGGAAGAAAGATTTCAAGCGCGGCACCGTCGTGTGTCGCCATTGGCTGCGCGCGCTTTGTATGAAAGGAGACAACTGCGAATTCCTGCATCAGGTACGGTTGCGTTCGCTGTTGGCAGTGCCTTTGCGGCGATAGCGTGATGCGGATGTTTTTTGTGTGTGTGAGCATGGTGGAGCTGAAATGTTTTGCTTTTTGTGTGCTCTTGATGAATGGCGGTTGTCGTTCTCTCGCAGTACGATATGTCGAAGATGCCGGAGTGTCGCTGGGGGATGGAGTGCCAAGTGCCAGAGTGTCCATTTCGGCACGTTCCAGACGAAGAGCGGGTCGAGTGCGCGTTCTACAAGCAAGGGTTTTGCTCCCATGGCTCCAGCTGTCGCTACAGGTACGCGCCTCTCAAGCATTGTCTATGGTAGAGAGATGTGTGGGTTGCTAACGGTTCGCTTGTCGATTGCGCACACTTGGACAGACATATCAAGCTGGCTCGCGAAGAGTGTCCGGATACCGCGGATTTCTCGTTGCAGTCGAAAGTCGCAGACGAAGAAAACGTTAAACGACGGAAAGCGCAGCCAGTCAATGAGTTTTACAAAATCGCGATCTGTAAGCACTGGGAAAAGCAAGGGAGCTGTCCGTTTGGAGACGAATGCCACTTTGCTCACGGCGAAAAAGAGTTGCGTCCGTTCCCGAAAGGCGAGAAAGATCCGAAAGAAGCATCGATGGGTGGCAAGTCGATGGGACCAGGAGGGGACCATGGACCGCGAGGACCTGGGTTTGGCAGCAATGAGCGCTCCCAGCCGCCTCCTGTGGTGCTACCGGACGAGAACAAGCTGTGCAAGTATTTCCTGCTGCAATCACAGAGCTATCACAATCTAGCACACTCGGTGCATTTCAATCAGTGGTCCGCATCGAAAGAGATCCAGCAGCAGCTCAAATTCGCCTCCGAAACTTGCGATGAAGTGTTCCTGCTCGTTACAGTTGGACCAAGTAAACACTTCCAAGGTGTGGCGCGAGTTCTCCCAGGAGCGTTGGTGAATGCAGGCGCGGAAGATGGCGAAGATCTAGCTGCTAATATCGTTCCGTACCAAAGTGAGGGAAAAGCACAATGGTCTGGCGCTTTTGGTATCGAGTGGCTGCGTATTTGCGAATGTCCGTGGGAGCGTCTTGCGCAATTCGAGAACAAGCATTTGCGTGTCCCAGAGTGGTAAGGATCTCTGTGTTGCTATGCATTACTTGGTATGGTGACGCAACTAAGTTTGGTGTTGTTGCTTGTGGCAGTCCTGATGGACAAGAGCTCGATGCAGACATGGGACATTCCCTCGTGCGGTTGTTGTTCAATCAGGCTCAAATCCAATTGCACTACAAGTCGGTGGAAGACGAGCAACAACTTCCAGGAGGCGCTGAGGAGCTCGCTATTCGACGACGTGAAGCAGCTGAAAGCGTATTTGGCGGTCCTGGCGCTGGATTTGGCGGACCTACTCCACGATGGAAAGTGTCGATGCCTGGGTTTGTGTTTGCTTGCAACAACACGACGATTGATGAGTGCTTTGGACGAATGATTTTCGGACTCGCGAAGGACCAGGAGCAAATGGCAATGAAGCATGTCGCTCCAGGAACCCCACTGTTCCTTCTGAACATGTCGGATCGCCACGTATTGGGGATCTTCGAGGCGGTTTCCCCTGTGGTTATGAACATGGCACCTGGAGCATTCAGTCATGCAGCGCATGTGCCGTCGCCGTTCCCTGTTCAAGCCCGATTTGCTGTGATGCTCAACGCTCCTGCTATCGCGACCGCAGATCCTCAAATCAAGCAAATCGTGGGCGAGCGCGGGGTTCGAATCGGTCCTTTAACGCTCCCGATCACTCAACGACTCGCGGATGTCTTCGCGGAACGCTGCGGTGCGGTTTTCCCGCCGCCAAAGCAGCAGCAGATCCCTGGCATGGGAATGGCAGCGCACATGGGAGGTCCAGATCCATCATTCCGTGCTCCTGGCGCAGCAGGTACGAATGGGTCATCGACTGGCACATCGACTGGTGGTGGAAAGGATCCAAATGCACAGGCATTCTTAGAGAAGATGATCGTGGGTATCGAGAACGACAACGAGTTTAGTGTGACCCGCCGCATCATTGGCCATTCGGGATCGAACATGAAGCGAATCAGCTCCGAAGCATCGGGGAATGCGAAGATTCGCGTGCGTGGACGCGGTTCCGGGTCAAAAGAAGGTGGGCAGGAAGAAGCCAATGAGCCGCTGATGATCTTAGTGTCGGCTGAAAACGAGCGAAGCTTCCGTATCGCGTGTGACCTCACGAACGAGCTGCTCGCGGGGATCCATCACGAGTACCGCATGTTCCTTTCCCAGAAATCGCAGCAGCAGCACCATCGTCAAGGTCCCCCCGTCGCACACTTCCATGGATTTCCTCGGGGACCGCACCAGTTTCACGGTCCACAGGGCGGATTCGGTGGTCCACCGCCGCATCTCGCAGGAGGAGGAGGCTTCCCGATGATGCGTGGTCCACCTGGTCAGTTCAATAACCATCACCACCAGCAGCAGCAGCAGGAGCCGAAATAAGGATGTGTTTGATGGGAAATATTATAAAATGGAGCGCGCACAAATTGGCACCGCGAATGTTTTTCTCTTTATTCTTATTTAGCTTTACGGTCCCTATCGATGATGATGATGATGATGCACCAAACGTTCCTGATCTCTCCGACAGCGACTACGACACGACCTTCTTGGATGGCAACACATTGGAGATCGACTGCGCGTACGAGATCAGTCGCTTGACGGACGTGAGGTATTTCCGCGCCGCTTCATTGTTCATCACGTGCGCCTGCTTGTTCGAGTTAATCTTCTCTCGACCCGTACGCTCGTGGATACCGACCATCGTCACGCCGATGGGCCACGCGGCGTTCCCAATCGCGAGCTTAATGTACGCGTCGTTCGCCATCACGAACTCGCCCTGTTTGCAGAACCTGACAATCTCGACGAGGTTCGGCAGGATATCGGAAGGCACCTGGCGCTGCTTGCACAGTTTGAAGAGCGGGCGGATGTAGTCCTTGCACTGCTTCATGGTCTTCGTCGCGATCTTGCCCTGCGCCGTGCGCTTGATATGGTCCGGACGGTTCGCCAGATCGCGTTCCCAGGACTGCAGCATGTTCTTAAAGAAGCGGTACACGAGCTTATCCTGGTCACTCTCATCGTCCGCGCCGTCTTCTTCTTCTGCCGCCTCTCTTGCCTCATGCTTGGAGGATTGGTCTTTATGACCATTTGTGTTTCTTCTGTGCTTGCTATACTGCTCGTCAAACTCTTCGGCGTCTTCCGCTGCGTCGTCGGCGTGCTCGGCGTCATCCTGTTCCTGCTTGCCATGACCCACGAACCGATTGCGCGTGCGGTGTCCTTCCCCCAGCTCGTCTTCCTGTCGAAACGCGGCATCGTGCTCGGCTCGTCGAAGTCGGTTCATGCGCTCGTGCTCGGACTCCCCAAAGAGCGTGATCGGTTGTCCGAGATCGCGCAGACGCTTCTTCATCTCGGACCACGACAGCGTAAACACCGGATCGCTGTGCTCTCCGTTGTGCGCTGCAGCACCGCTACCCTCACTCTTCTCCTGCTGTTTCTCGCCATCCGCGCGATCTAGCTTCCGCTTCTTCGTCGCCTGAAGAGCTCCGTCGCTGTCGCCATTGAGCTGTGTCGTCGTCGACGCTGCATCGTTTTTCTTGCTTTTGCTCTGCTCTGCTTCGTACAGGATCGTCTCCGCCTCGGCGCGTCGCAAATACTTCTCCTGCTTGCTCTTCTTCTCCGCCTGCAGCACCGAAGCCTCGCGCTTTTTCGCGGCCATCACGCGCATCAAGGCGTCCATGGTTGCTCGCTCCTCTCGCTTGATTCGGTTTTTCTCCCAAAAACGCTTGCATCGAGTTCGAAAGGATGGCACTACTGTATCTGACCTTAATATAGAGTTCCTCACGACGGTACTGTACTTCATCGCATTAGAAGGTCGCTCTTGTACTGAGGTGCAGCACTGTATCCGACCATCAGCAACAACAACAACAACGCTGCTGATCCAGCAGCTGCGATTGCAATAGGAAAAATCAAGCAAAGTTGAGCGAGCGGCGATGGCGACGACGGAACTGAAGGAGTGGCTCGCGGAGTGGCCGACGGTGCGCGAGAGCGTCGAAGACCTCGTGCTGAGTCTCAAGCGCAGGTGCGTTGCGCTCTACCCACGCGTCTGTGTATTGGTGTTTCCTCGTGCGGGTGGTATGAGAGAGAAGGGATGGGTTGATGGACGCTGATTGTGGCTTTTGTTGTCTTTCTGGCGGCTTCTTGCTGCAGACAAGTAACGGGCTCGTACGATACGGCAAAGGAAACGACGATGCTTCTGAACAAAGTGGTGCGTGCCTTCACTTACAGAGGAGTAGATGCTATGAATGAGGCAGCAGCAGGATAGAGCGAGCGAAGACTGCGGTGTCTCTAATCAACATGCTGTTGTGGTACAAGCTTGAAACTGTGGACTGGTCGACGGCTGGAGAGATTATGGACAAAGTGCGCCAGTTGGGACACATGCTCACGAAAGCCCACTCCCACGGTAAGCTGCCATGCCACCTAAAGTCTCTCGCTGTGCAGCAGTGGACCCATGTTGCGCTAACTCATGGTTGTTCGCTGAATGAAATACGCAGAGTTGGCGATTGGGAATGTGGTGCGCCGTGTGCTCTACATCATCCGAGAGGAGTACGTGAATGCGCTCAAGGCCGATCCAGCGAGCAAGTCTCTGGACGTCCCCCCAAAGAGCACCAGCAGCGCTCCAAACAGCAGTCGCAGCAACTACCAATCGCGCTCGCTTGGCACGATCTTGACCCCAGGCACCGACACGGACCTCTCGATTCCAATCACGGACCTCAAGCTTGTAGGTGTCTCGTTGCTCGTTTCTTGCGTTTGCTTCCCCGTCCGTTGCGGTAATCATGGATCTCTTGCTTGGATGCGACGTATGACAACAACAGTCGGTGAACGAAGGTATCGCCGAGTTGATTGAGGAAATCCAGAGTCTGCACGTGAACATCGCCGACCAAGCCATGGAGTACATCCACGCCGAGTACGTTGTCACAGCCCTGCCTTTGTGCGATGCCAGCAAGTGCACGACTAATCTCATTGTGCTTTGCAAACAAAACAGCGAAGTGATCTTGACGTTCGGGCAATCGACGTCCGTGGAGGAGTTCTTGAAGACCGCGGCCAAGAAGCGGCAGTTTAAAGTGATCGCCGTGGAGTCCGCGCCAACACTGAACGGCCAGCAAATGGCGCACTCGCTCTCGGAGAACGGCATCGATGTCACGGTGATCCCCGATAGTGCGGTGTTCGCGATGATGGCGCGTGTGAACAAAGTGGTGATCCCCGCGGCGGCCGTGGTCGCGAACGGCGGTCTCATCGCGCAGTCGGGACTGCAGAACATCGCGTTAGCAGCCAAGAAGTACTCTGTGCCCGTGGTCTGTGTCGCTGGTCTGATCAAGTTGTGTCCGTTGTACGCCCACGACTTGGACGTGCTGAACGAACTGATCGCTCCCTCGAACATCTACAACTACGAAGACACGGTCGAGAACGTACGTAGCTTGCATATTCCTTCTTGCACATGGATCTCAACATCGAGACTGAGCTTGTTGATTGTCTTTTCTATGACCGCCGACCTAGTTGGAGGTGTTGAATCCTGCATACGACTACGTGCCACCAGAGTTTGTGAGTCTGTATATTACCAACACTGGCGCGCACCAGCCATCGTACATCTATCGCTTGCTCGCGGAGTACTATTCGCCTCAAGACTACCAATTAGCATAGAGTTCTTGTTTGTTAAAACCAAAAGCAAACTAGGTAGCGAGCTTAGCTTAAGAGCGACCGCGCCGCGAGTTTCGTGCTGTACAGGAACGGGTGGGAGTGGTACATGCGTTGAATCACAGCCAATTGTTGCGAGACGAGGAGTCCTTCTTCAATCAAATCGTTGAGGTCTTCTTCGAAGCGCTCCTGCTCTTCTTCTTGGAAGAACGTCTTGTAGTTTTCAAAAATGTCGCGCAACTGGTGGAGGAGCAAGATCAGGAACCCAAGGTCGCGCACGCCGAGCACGTCGTCTTGCAGTCCGCTCGACGAGCGGTTCTGCTTGTTCAGCAAGCGCTCGATGTCGCGCAAGTTGTTGCGCAGGAAGCCCGCGATCTCGCTTGGGTCGTAGAACAAGCGCTCGCTGGTACGCTTGTAGATATAGGAGAACAGGTTCTTCGTCAGTGTGTAGAGCCCGCCGAACACAATGAACGTTGGCACGGTCGCCATGATCTGCAGGTTGAGCTGGTTCGCGTGCATCAACTCGTCGATGGCACCCATCGCGACCATCAGCTCCTTTTTAATGAACTGCACTTGGATGAGCAGCATGCGCACAATGTCCCCCGACATGAGGTTGCGCACTGCGCTCGAGAGCTGCTTCTCGTACTGCAGCGACACAACCGACATGTCCATGTCGTTCATGACACGCTGGAGCTCCGCGGGAGACACTTTTGGGTTCGTGTCCTTGACAAAATCGGAAAGCATCCGCTGGAGACTCAGCTTTGTGTCCAGCAGAGCTCCTGGGTCCTGGATCTCGGGTTTTTGGTTCAGAATCACTTCGCCGACAATCGCTCTATGAGTCAGAGCACAGAGAAACGCAACAGTTAGCGACGTGGAACGACAGGATTCGGTACCAACATATCTCACGCGGATCACGTACTGGATGGGCTCGACCATGTGCTCGTTGAGGAACTCCTGGAGCGCGACTCGGAAAGTCTTGGCCGCTGCTTGGAACTCTTTCTGGTTGTTGAGCACCCAGATGCCTCCTGTTGTCACGCACAGCGCTGCCACAGTGACGTGCAACCACCTAGCCATGAAGCAGGGGAAACCATAAGCATAAACGCAGGGGAGGACAACGCGGAGACCAGTGAACCAAAGCCATACCGCTGACGTAGCTTCGATGGCGGACGACATGGCGCCATCGCAAGCTCAAAGCACGATGCGAACTGCGCTTGGGCACGTTTGAAGCGGTCCAAATTCTCTTCCAGACGCTGAAACGACGCGAGCACGTCTTCTGCTGACACAACGCCATCACTCCCTTCCGGGAAAATGGAGTCGCCTTTATCACACGTCGTAGAGCCAACAAACTTGCCAGGATGAGTGTGTGTATGTACATATTGTCGACCTCCCTTCGGTCACGTAAAACGAATGCAGCAACGCAACGTACCAAACTCAATCGCGACGAACGGCAGCGGGTCCATTTTCATGAACGCGCCTTGACCTTTCCTTGGCGCGATGATACCCGACGTGCTGTACGTGACCTCCAGCAACCGCAGCCCTTCTTTCATTTCCTGCGTGAGCAGTTCAAAGTCCGTGAATTTGCCCATGGATTTCGACGTCAGCTCCTTCAGCATCCCCACTTTTTCCTGCCAAGACATGCGTCCACAAAACATGCAACGTCAAACCGAAATGCATACACGCACACGAAGCAACGAAGAAGGGCAACCATACCAAATGCGCTTCCAGCGTTGCTTCAAGACTTCGGATCTTCTCGTCAAGCGTGATTCGCTCGGAGCTGATGCATGCAAAGAAGTCAGTACGACGAACCAAACACACAAGGAGCTGGCCACTATCGCGACGGTACCTCGGGAGGAACCACTCAATGGGTCCTTCTTGGATCGTGGCACGCACTTGGCGTCTGCGCAGCTTCTTCCAGAACGCGATCGCGCGCGGGAGCGAATCGATCGTGCGCACAACGTCGATCAGCGCATTGTGCAGCTTGTACGTCGTGACGTGAGCCCACAGCATCTTCAGTCCTACTTCAACGGTCGCTTTCTGCATGGAGGAGTACTGGTACTTCGGGTCGATCTCAGCGAACAAGCGGTGCTGCTGCACCAAGCGGTGCACCTGATGGAGCGCCTCGGCGATGGTGCCAGCCGAGTGACTGGGCACGGGGACCGAGTAGCACTGCGACACTGTCGCGAGCGCGGTGAACAGCACGTCGGAGTTGGGACATGGCTCGTGTCCGTGGCGACTGAGCTTCACGAGCTGCTTGATCACAGCGGAGGTCGTCGAGGAGTTCGTCGCGGCGGCAGCGGCAGCGTGCTCCATGCTTCCTTCGTCTGGGTTCGTTCGCGGTCGAATGCGTCAATCCGAGAAATGCGCAGATACTGATTTGCGCGGGAGCGTACTTAAGAGAGTTACGGTGGAGGTCAGCAACATTAGATCCGACATTCATTTTCAGCAAAATGCTGTCACTGTTGCGTCACCAATGCGCCGTCATGGAGGACGCAGAAGAATGGCATCGATTCTGACTCCAGCAGACATGCACACACACACACCAGTAGTGCTCCTGTGGTATATTATCGACGTGGTACGGCTTGCGTTTCCTCCGCTGCTGCTCGCTAGACGCACTACTGTACATTGAAAGAACATTCACTCGCTGATTGCATCGAAAGCCTTGATCACGTCCTGAGGCGCTTGCACGAGCTCGATGAGCACGCCTTCGCCCGAGAGCGGGGAGGCGGCGTTCCCCTTCGGGTGGATAAACACCACGTCGAATCCCGCCGCGCCTTTGCGGATGCCTCCGGGTGTGAAGCGCATGCCTTTCTCGGTCAGCTCTGCGACGGCTGCAGGGAGATCGTCGATCCAGAGCCCAATGTGGTTGAGCGGCGGGACGTGCACTTTCGGGGACTTGCTCGGGTCGATGGGCTGCATGATGTCGACTTCGACGGCGAACGGACCGCGTCCGCACTGCAGGATGTCTTCGTCGACGTTCTCCTTTTCGCTTCGGAAGTCGCCCTTCTTCGTGAGCCCAAAGATGTCGACCCACAAGTGGCTCAGCGCCTGCTTGTCCGAGCCGCCGATCGCGATTTGCTGCAGACCCAGCACGCGGAAGCTGGACTTCTATCCATTCGCAAAGTAGAAAATGCACACACGAGTCAGAATGAGGTCCATGGGACTGAGCGACGCAAGCTAGTAGTGCACACACACTCGCTCACATTCGCGTATTGCTGGTACTGGAGTGCGTTGCGTGGAGCAGCGATGCGCTGCGCTACTCGTTTCGCCCACATCCTGCGATGTCTTTTTTTTCCTTCGTCGATGTTGCTGTTTTCGACAATGATGTCGCGGTGCTGTCAATCTGCGATCCTCTCTCTCACATAAATGCAATCCCCGATCTTCAACGAAAGACGAATGACCGGTCTTCGAAGCGAACCGGACCGCGCTGCTCCTGTGACGCGATTGGCTAGAAATCAAATGTGTCTCCCATTCACGGAAACAATGCTTTTGCATGTGAATCAATACTCACACTAACAATACGCTCTCTCAATGTCAAAGCAAAATGGTTGCTTTGTTTCAGTGAAGTCTGTCGATCATCCATTCACCCAATAGCACACACTTAACTCTTCAGTCAAACCAAACAAAAAAAGGAGCGGGTGATTGAACTCGTCCTGGAGTGACGTGGCACACACGATCTCCGTTGCACCTCTCAGCGCTCCCCACGTATCCTCTTTCGCATACTCAAGCGGATCGCATTTCAACGAGGGGGTCATACAGACTTCTAGATCGAGGCAACAGGCAGCGCATTTACAGACAGCATGGGACGCGTGGCGGGGGTTCTACAGCTCGCGACGCTTGCCGTGTGCTTCGTGGCGACCGCGGCTGTGCGCACAGCCGTCGTGCTCGACGCGCTCGACATCCAGCAAACCCACTCCAAGTTCTTCCAGCTCCTAAAAGGTGTGTGTCGCTCTTTGTCTATCGTATCGTATCTCTTGGGATCAAATGGGAGGAGGGGGAGTGAGGACGCTGAGTTTCCTTTTTAACGGTATTGTTTCGTGTACATCAATAGGACGCGGCCATGAGTTGGCGTTTTTCTCGAACGACCCGCAGTTGTCGCTGGAGGAGTACGGCGTGCGCACGTACGACAACCTGATCATCTTTTCGCCGCAAAAGAAACTCGGCAAGCTGTCGAAGACCGATCTGCTCAACTTTGTGGAAACGGGCGGCAACATCTTGCTTTCGTCGAGGTAGCAGCAGTTCCATTCATCACCATCTCTCTCTCTCTCGTTGATGTAGTGAGCTTTCTGTGCTGATGATGTATTTTCGTGTGTGTCGAAAAACATCCAAACAGCTCCAAGTTGACGAAAGTGCAGCGCGATTTCGCGTTGGAATGCGGCGTTGAGTACGAGAAGAAGGGCAACTTGGTCATGGACCACGTGAACCCGATCCAGGACGACAGCGACATCTACAACTCGATCGTCGCTGCCACGGACTTCGTGTCGTCGGACCGCGTCGTCGGTGCGCACCTGGCGAAGGCTTCGGGAAGCAAGAAGGCGGTCGCGTTTTCCGGGTTGGGGATGACGCTGGAGCCAAACAACATCTTGGGGTTCCATGCGCTGGTGGCACCTGCGACGGCGTACTCTGCGAACCCAGTGAAGGAGATCACGCCAAAGATCGTCGACAGCGACTTGCTCTTTGGCAATGAGATCGGTCTCGTGACGGCGATCCAGGCGCGTAACAATGCGAGACTCGTGTTTTCTGGCTCGCTCGATCTGTTCAGCGACAAGTACTTTACGGACGCATTCTCAAATGAGCTTTTCAGCAACGCGATTACCAAGTGGGTGTTCCAGGAGAGCGGCGTGTTGCGTGCGACGAACGTGCAGCACCGACGCGCCGACGGCAGTAACCCCGACAAGATGCTCAAGGACTCGCAGCGCTCGGATCAGCCGATCACGCTGTACCCAGACGCAGAGATCGCGCGCGACTCGCTCGTGTACCGCGTGAAGGACAACTTGACGTACTCGTTCGACATCCACGAGCTCAAGGACGGCGAGTGGGTGCCGTACGCGGCGTCGGACGTGCAGTTAGAGTTCGTGATGCTCGATCCGCACGTGCGCAAAACGCTCACGCACGACAACAAGGGTCACTTCTCGGTCACGTTTGAAGCTCCTGATGCGTACGGCATTTTCCTGTTCCGCGTGATGTACCGGCGCTTGGGACTGTCGACTCTGCAGTCGTCGACGCAGGTGAGCTTGCGTCCGTTCAAGCACGACGAGTACGAGCGCTTCATCCCCGCCGCGTACCCGTACTATGTGTCTGCGTTCTCCATGATGGCTGGCGTGTTTGTCTTCAGCGTGTTCTTCCTCTTCTACCAGGAGAAGAAGTAAGTGTGGATGTGCGCATTGACTTCATCGTCGAAGGAAGGAACGAGCGACCTCTTTTGTAACCAAGATGCTGGCAAGATAGCGACGTAGGCATATAAAAACAACAAGAGAGAGCGAGAGAGAGAGAGAGAGAGCAACAGCATTTGTTTATTTGTTTTCTTGTCCTTGTCTGCGGCAGTCCACAGAGCGATGTCGGATTCGAAGCATGAGGTGTGAGCGGATCTGCCCATCTCGAATGACTCGTTTAGGTACCCTTCCGTTCCTGGTAGGTACGCATCTGCAAAGCAGCAATTCGGAATCAAGCCATCCCACCTCAGAACCAATCCCATCAACCACCACCTCAAGCACCTCAAGCGAGAGAAGCGAGCATGCCGCCTGCCAAGAAAGTGGTGAACGGTGTCAAGACCGACGGGCTCTTCAGCTGGGTCGAAGAGCGCGAAGCACTCGTGCAAGCAGAGACTGGCGCCGGAGCAGCGTCCTGGGGTCGCGTGCTGGACGCCGGCACGGGACGCCACTCGCTGGCGTGGTTGCTGGGCTTTGCTGCGCGCAACCCGAACTCGATCACGGAGATCGTCGCGGTCACGGGCGAGCGATCGCTCGCGACTACGCTCACGAGCGAGTACAAGGACCACGCGGCGAACATCCCTATGCGCGTGTATGCCGGCAATTGGGTCAACGAGGAGTTCCTGAAGGAAGAGGAAGCGCAGAAATTCGACGTCATCATCGCAGGTGTCTCTCTTGCATGTCTCCTGTAGCAGCAGCAACTAGCTGCTCATCCACTCACCCAAACTCTCTCTCTCTCTTGTATGCATGGTATATGCACATAGATTACTTGGTGGGTGCGATTGAAGGCTTCGCTCCGTACTACCAGGACGCGATCATCGAGCGCATTGCGCGCCACCTGGTGCCTGGTGGTCGCGTCTACTTGGTCGGGTTGCAGCCGCTCAGCGAATCCCCACCGAACGATCTAGAGTCGGAAGACGACGTGGCTGCTTCCAAGCTGATTCAGGAGATGGCGCGTGTGCGCGACGCGTGCATCTTGCTCGCGGGTCGTCGATGCTACCGCGAGTTCCCGATGACGTGGTGCCACCGGCAATTGGAAGTCGCGGGCTTTGCCGTCGAGTCGAGCATCAAATTGGCGAACGTGTACAAGCGCGAGACCGTGCAGCGCCAACTGCAGGTCGCGAAGAACCAGTTCGTCTGGTTCAACGACGAGAACCTGCAGGAAGCGATGACGCAGAAGATCGGGACGCTCGAGCAGCGCGCGGCGACGCTGTTTGAAGGCGGGAAGAAGATTCGATTTGGCTTTGATTACGTGCTTGCAGCTAGAAAGAAGGTTTGAGAGAGAGAGCTAGCTAAGGTGGGAGCGGTGATGGGAGAGGAGAACGACAAAGGGAGAGAAGCTACAGCGCCTGGCGCGTGAGCTCGAGGTGCAGGTAGAGCTCTTTGACCGTGAACAAGTTGATGCGCTTGCGCTTCGGGTCCATGGGTTTTTGATACAATTCGAGCACAAGCGCGCCGTTCGTCGCGACTTCGTCCATCTCGAGCATCGCCCAGCAGCGACAGCTTTTCTTGCGTTTCTTGGGTTTGTAATGGTAGAATTCAAAGAAAACCGCCGCGCCGCCTACGGGAACAAACAACACACCTTGGGTGGGAACGAGTCCTCCTGCATTGGCATGCATGGTCCGTCATTTGTCGCGGCCACTCACGTTCTTCCATGTCCTTGAGACTTGTCTCGAGCTGAATCGCAGCGTGGAACGAGACGTGCTGGGTCTCCGAGCAAGTGCCGACTGGCGTCTCGAGGTTCTCTTCCATGGGGTTGCCGTCGCGATCTGGTTGTTTTCAAACGCACGCGGTGAAGGCACGCACTGTCAGCATTGCATTCATAGTGTGGACCTGCTTGTGTTTGGTCCTACAAAGCAGTAGTCCTACTCACCAAAGACCGAGACGACGAGCGTCGGATTCGTGTACACGCTGGCGTCTTTCAGCCCAATTTTGTCGATGCGGAGGTCCAAGTACGTCTCGCCCGTGCGGCGCGTCGGAGGTTTCTGCTGCTTCTTTGTGGCTTCGTCGGCGACTTGGGCGGTGAGCTCGTCGAGTTCGTTGTCGGCTTCCATCTCCACGACCTGGACCGTGGACACTTTCTTCGCAGGACGACCGACGTCGCCCAAGTCTGCAGGGAACACTTGAGGGGTGTCCGAGAGCACCGTGCAAAGCACTGGGATCAGAGAGAGAGAGAGAGACGTTAGACTAGACCTATATTCCGGTGGGGATCGCTCAGATCGCAGACGCTTGTACCTTCCAAGATGTCCTCCATGTCGTCTTTCGTGGGCGAATCCCGCTCGCCGTCCACGGAGCTCAGGCATTTCGCGCGCAGCTCCAGGGACCCCGCCACTTTCTCGATCGTTCGCTGGCAATAACAACCCGGACAGTAGCGACCAAGGTCAGCCACACAGAAGCGAGCATGGGAGGTCAGCAGCTAGTGCTAGTGTGCACTTACTGTTTGGTCCTTGCTGAGCTGGTGGAACTGCGGCAGTTCCCGTGCGAGTTGGGCAGCCAACCTGTGGATATGGAGCAAGGGAGAGCATCCAGGTCGTCAGGGTTGGACGAGTCCTTTTCGGCGAAACGCAGACACGCACCGTTCGTAGGCTTCGACGGCTTCGAGCACTTGACCCCACCCATCCGTCTCCACGGCTCGCTGCAGACTTGTGCACCAGGACGCATGGCGTTTCTTGAGCTCTTCCATTGCTTTTTTCTGACTGGAAAGAACGCGTGACCTCTTCCGACAGACTTGAGTTTGTGAGACTGGAAGCAAATGGGAGTGCAGAAACACACAAACTCGGTTGCGTCTTTTCAAAAGTGCACCACACACACTCAAATGGTCAAGAAACTAACACTCGCTCGTGAGGCGTTCGTTCGCTCGATCTTCCAGGTTACAATCTGATTCATCCCTATTATTATACACCGTCGTAATATCACGGACCTTGCGGGGGAAGGCATTTCTTGCACTACTATAATTCTCTCGCTATTGTATACGGCTTCGCTCTCACGCTCCCGATCTTCAGGCATGCGCCGGTGAAACGCGCTTCGTGAGGTGCCGTCGGACGCGGAACCACCGCGCGCGCAGCAACTGCTTGCGCAGCTCCTCCTCCGGAAGCACGTGCAGCAGGAAGTCCACCAAATACGCAGCACCTTCCATGCCGAACGCCACTTCTAAATACTGGAAGAAGAAACTCGCCGACGTCCGCGATTTGCCAAATTGCCGCGCTTGCTTCTGGAACAGGTGGAACAGGTTTGGGTTGTGCTGGCAATCGTCCCAGACGGCGTCCAGGATCGCCTTGTTCAGCGACTCGGCGACGTCGTGGTCGAACGGCTTCATCCACGCAAGATCGGAGCGCATCTGCTCGTCGATCACTTCAATCAGACAGCGGTCCATCTCTTCCACGCCGAGCCACATGCGTCGGCGCGCTTCGGGGGGAATCGCAATGGGAACCTCCGCTTCTTCTTTCTGCTTTTCTTCTTCTGCTGCTGCTGCTGTAGCGTTTCGAAAGGAGAGTAGTGGCGATGTGGACACCGACTCTGCGAGTAGATAGAACCCATTCACGTTGAAAATCGTGGGCAAAATGTACCCGAGCGTGACACTAATGCGACCACCGTGGCGAATCGGTGTCAACCCAAAGAGCGGCAGGATCTGCTGCTCGGTGCCTTCGTGGTCGTTCGTGACGAGTTTGATCGAGAGATCGAGCATCGTGGCCAGCAGCAGCAGCTCGATGGCGCCAACGCGGTGCTGGTGCTTGGACTTGAACTCGTGCAGCTTCTTCTTCAAATCCACGGCGCTCGTCCGGAACTCCACTTCCAGTGCGTGAATGTGCAGCAACCCATAGTTGGCGAGCGCTTGCCGCAGGATGTCGACGCCAAGGGTGAGCTGCTCATTCGTGGTGTCTGTGCCTTTCTCGGGGAACCCCGTCATCGCGTCGTACAGCCGCTTGTCGAGGTCATTGTATTGCTGCAGCTGGTAGAGCACGCAGTACAACGCCGTCGCACCCTCCAGCGGTCGGTAGAGCTGCCGATACCCTTGCTGCTGCAGGATGCGCGACATCTTGTTGTGGGTGACGTGGAAAGACGAATACTGGCAGGAACACTCGTATTTCAAGCACATGGCCATGTTGCGCGCGCGGTCGTCCAGCAGATTCGCTTCGAGCTCGTCGTACCGTGACCCCGAGCGCAGTCGCTCGGTGCGCCACTGCTCCCTCAGCAACCGCTGCTGCTTGAGCTCCCACTCTTGGGACTTCACCGACGCGTCGATGTCGGCCACCTGGTCGAACGCCTGCTTGGCGGACGTGGACTCGCGCTGCGCTGGTTCCTCCGCCACGTGGTCGAGACACAGCACGCAGCTCTCGTACTGGTTGCTCTGGAACGCGAGCGCGCGACCGAAACCCGCGTCGAAGTTGCAAAAGCAGCGCAGCACCAACGGCGCGCGCGGGTCCATGAAGCGACTCAACCGCATCGTCGAGTTTGCGAGCAATCGGTTCAGGTACTCGTTCAGCTCCGCGCATCGTCTACCTAAAAAAGCCCTGCGTTTGTGGAACCGGAAAAACGCGCGCCTGCGGTGTACCCGTGGGGGTTTGATGTTGACCATCATGAGCGGGAATGTGCTGCGCAGTTGCGTGTCGAGTCCCTGGAACTCTTCAAACGTGCGGTAGATCTTCCACTGCGTCTGCAGCTGCTTGCCGCCGAACTGCTGGCACTGGAACACGACGAGCGTCGAGATGAGGAACTCGGGGTGCTCCATGATGGACGAATCGAACTGGAAGCCGTCGACGCTGATGCGCACGCGCAGGATCGCCGTGATGTCGCGCACCGACACGCGCTGCGCATCGAGCTGCTCCTGGTCGGTCTCGGCGACCATACACACACACACACACACACACACACACAAGCTGCTAAATGCGCGACGTTCTCTCTCTCTCTCTCTTCCGCTTGATGGGGAGGAGAGGATTCTGTTGCGAGTATGCGCCGCTATTAACTATCGCCGATGGCGATGTCGTCGTCGTGTATCCGCACTCGGTCGTTAAATACACTTTCTTCTGCGCAGACGATTATATTTTTGTTTGTTTGTTTCAGGAACGACGACGACGATAATGAGGATGGTGATGGCTTCCTGTCTCCTCGTCCAGCTGAAGTCTGAACCTTCTTGCGATGTATCCGTCTGCAAAATTGTTGGCTCCACTCCAGTCCACCCTCTCTCGAGACGGGAGACTGTGAGGGAGGGAGCGAGTGACTGGTGTGCTTCCAGAGTCCCCTATGCAGCGAGGCTATAGCTACAAACTGGATCCAAGTCTGCGATCGAATGTGTGCTCGCTCACCGAAGCACATCAAACGCCTTCTGTGTGTGTGCAAAATGCGCGAGAGTGGAAGAGGGTTCCTCCGCTGAATATTTCGGTTACAACCTCGAGCTCGAACCAAAAAAGAACTGCGGCTGCTGGCAGGAGGAACCAGCCGGCGCGATCCCCCACCCACACATTTACACACATTAGAACAAAAACAAAAGAAGATAAACAAAAGACCGGTGCTCGGGAAGTCCCAAAATCTGGTTATAGAGAGAGAGTTGGATCGGAGTGGAGGCAGAGGATCGGAGCGGTGGCGGCTTCGAGAAAACGAGGACACGAGAGAAAACGAGGACACTCTGAAGCCACTGCGGAAGTGGAGCCATGCAGAAAAATTTGGCACCTGCTGTGTAGAATAGCGGATCCGCCAAAGCGATGCTGGTCGTGGACGGTCCACTCGGATCCTTTGTGTTTCTCTCTCTCTCTTTCGAGCATTCTCTCTCTCTTTTTGTGTTTGTAATTTGCTGCTTTCTTTTCGGAAGAAGACAGGTTCGCAAAAGGGGTATGGCTGATGGAGAGACGAGGGGAAGGGATACAAACAATACTCACAGTCTGCGTCTCTACCGCTCTTTCCCTTGCTGCGTTCACTGAACGCTGCTGGCGCTTCTGCATTCCCATCTGGTCTCGCTTTCTCGGTCTCGCCAGATTCCAACACACGATGCATCGTGCAACTGTTGCGAAACCTGTGGGACTTGGATAAATTGCTGATCGATCGGATGTGACAGGCGAGAGAAATATAAGTCCGTTTGGCGCCAAAATATGTTGGTGATGATGATGGTGAAGTGACTCTGCAAGAAAAGAGCTGCTCGCAGAGGAATCTCCCAACATGGCGACGCATGCGCGGTGGAATGCGCTCACGGCGAGCGAAACGGAGTTTCTGGTATGTAGCCGGTGCATGCGCACAACGCGTGGGGATGGCATAGAGAAGCAGCGTTGCATCTGGTCCTAGGATGCTAATGCTCTTGTCGCGGGTGTGGACGATTGATCCCGTGATGATGCAGGCGGAGCACGAGCTGATTGCGATCCTCCCGCACTTCCAGATCCGAGAAAACAGCGGCGTGCTCAACTTTATTGGCGTACGTATTTTCCTGGAACGCAAGCTCGGCAGTGGATGTGTGCGCACTGCTCCATGTGAGCTAGTCGTGGCTTTGTCTTCATCCGGTTGTGTGTGCAGGGCGATTTTGGACCGTTCCAACCCGGGATCACAACGCAAGTGCCGTTGTGGTTGGCGATTATGCTCAAGCAGCTGAACAAGTGCCGCATCATCCAGCCGTCCTGGCTTTCTGTTGGTATGCAGCGAATGCGAATCGCAGTCCGCGGAGAGTGTGTTTTTGCTGATCCGACTGGTGCTGGTGTGCTACAGAATTCCTTTCCGCGCGACTGGAGCAGGAGAAAAACAGCGAGATCTTCGAAGAGCTCCCATTCCACTACTTGGAAATCTCTTCGCTGCTATTTAAAAAGTGAGTGAGTGAGTGGCATCTTTGTTTTCCAGTATGTGCTGATTTTCACTCTGCGAGTCTTTCTCTGTCGCTCCTCACAACAGTGCGGCCGAAGACATTGAGCACGTGGAGCACATCCGATCGCTCTTGGAAGACATCCAGAATGTTCGGCAGGACAAGATCCGCAATGGTCTTTACAAGATCTCGAGCGATGTGCAAAACGGCGGCACTGCGTACGCGATTCAGATGAACAACATTTCGGCGCTGGAGATCAATTCGGTGCGCCAGTTTATGGTCGGGGTACGATTGTTTGTCTTGTGCTTGCGTGTTTCCGTTGGGATCCTTGTTTGACTGTGCACACGCTAACACCGTCGCCATGTCTGCTGTTCCAGTCCCTGAACAAATTCTACCGGTTGGCAACGCTCAATGCAGAAAATGGTGCGTCGATGCAGTCTTCTTCTGCGGCGATGAGTATACCGTCTCTCTCTTTGAGCGTGTTCAGTTCGCTCATGCGTGTGTGTGTATTGCCTGCAGCTGACGGAGATTTCTCGACCCAAACGCAGAGCCAAATGTACTCGGAGCCTTCTTCAGGTATGACATGCACCGCTACACAAATGCATCATGCTGCTGCTTTGTCCACCCTTCTCTGACGACGCTCCGGTTTGTTGTTTCCCGACAGCGGAAGGCGCACCCGTGCCGCGGCTTCGTCGTTTCCGATAAGCATGGGATCATATTTGCATGGACGCATGCATCACACACCACCGTCCAACACAAGAACTGGATATCAATATGAACGACCAAGCAGATAGATTTGACAAATCGTATTGCATTGTTTTCTTTCTGTGTGTGCTTTACTGCAGAGGAAGCAGTGTGTACCGATCCAGTCGCAGCCTTCCCAATGAGCTGTTGCTGTAGGAAACCCGACAGCGTGGACTGCCATAAAGCACTTAGATAATAGCTACACGTACACACATCTCATCCACTAGGCTCCTTCTTGGTCGTCCTTGATGAGGCAAATCGTCCGTCCGCGTTCTAGTAGGACATTGGTAAATACGCATTGCTCCGATACGATGCGGTTTTCCGCGCGTTCTGGCGCGCAGGTGGGTGCTTCTGCTGACGGATGTATTGCGCGTGGGTTCCTGTTGCGGTGATCCCTGCTGCTGAAGACGATGATGATGGTGTCGAAGTGGAAGAGGTCGCACCGCCAGATCGCGTCGGCAAAGTGGCAATCCCGCGCTCCGCCTTTTGGCT
The DNA here is from genome assembly GCA_023334155.1 of Globisporangium heterothallicum. Classification (NCBI taxonomy): domain Eukaryota; phylum Oomycota; class Peronosporomycetes; order Pythiales; family Pythiaceae; genus Globisporangium; species Globisporangium heterothallicum. The sequence goes on along the minus strand of JAASGH010000004.1, from coordinate 144,706 downwards.
CCGTGGACTCAACACGGCGACGGGGTTCACTTGGATCATCGGGGTCTTCAAGCTGCCGGTCGCTTCGGCAGCCGCACGCTCGCGCTCACGCTTGTCTTCTTCCGCCGCAGCGACGCAGCACACGCCACAGAGCGCCGCGCAGGCGAGGCAGCCGCACACATCTTCCGCATCGTTCATCCTTGCCTCTTGCTGCTGCGTTCTTCTTCTTCCAGGTGGCGCGTACGCACGACGAGCAGTCGAGTGTTTCTTGCTCGAGACGCGCAATTGGCAATAACGGACCGCTGGTGTCACCGACAGTGACGAGTCGTTTTATTTCTCTCTTTCCCAATGGAAAATGGAAAGAAAGAAGAGAAAGAAAGAAAAAGACCGCAATCCAAAGCTGCTCGACCTGCTTCCAGGAACATTCGACCAAGGTGCCGCTGCGATCGTTCACAGACGTTTCGTCCGAACAAGCATTCTGCGCGCTCCAGAGCTTCGATGTCATGCATGCGTGCTTTCGTATCTGCTTTCACACTTGCGTGCATTCTCGAGCCATCAACCCACTCGTTCGTTCTCCGCGTCTTCCGCAGATATGCACGATCCCATTTCTAACGAGCTCTAGCAGCGCACGCTCCCACACTGCATGGGACGGACGCAGCGAGTAAGCGAAGGAGAAGGAGGACGATGATGATGGCGCCATTTTCCACTCGGAGCCAAAGCGCGTGTTCGTGTCGGAATGCTTTTTTGGGGAAAAAAGTCAACTGCTGTGAACTTTCCGCGTCGCTTCACAGGAAAATCACACATCGTACTTTGCGGAAGCGACAGCGTACTTTCGGGTCGAACTTTACAATACTTAGTCATTCGTACTTTGGAGAGTACACTCAGTAGGTAGTGCGATGCATTGGAGCAGAGCGATTGGTGTGTCGTCAAGAGCTGCACGCAATTGGATGCGCGCACACACTTGAGCGATCGAGTGCGCGACGTCTTCTTGCCGCCTTTGCCTTTGCCTTTTTCAAGTGAGCACACAGAGGACCGCATCCAGCCATGAGCGACGGAGATCTGTGGCGCGACCGCAACAAAGTGTTTGTGGCGGGTCTGCCTGCCCACGTGGACGACAATGCGCTGTACGAGAAATTCAAGATGTTTGGCGAGATGCACCAATCCAAAGTCGTGTACGACCAGAAAACCGGTCGCTCGAAAGGCTTTGGCTTTGTGACGTTCTGCGAGTACGTGCAGGCGCTGGAGGCTGTCGACAACCTCAACCAGAGTGTGAGTGCACTCGTAGTGGACATCCGTGGTGTGCTGCATTGTTGCAAGTACTGACCTGTGTGTGTGTGGTTTCTATGATATGCTGGTTTGACAGAAATGGGAAAACCGCGTGTTGAACGTGCGCTTCCTGCAGCCCAAAGGTGGCGCTGCCGCTCCTAGTGCCGGTGGAGCTCCCGTGATGAGCGCGAAGCCAGCGAAGGTGATTGGACCACGTCCAGAAGGGTGCACGACCATCTACGTCGGCAACCTGGCGTACGACATCACGGAAGAAGTGCTGCGTAAAGTGTTCGAGAAGTGCGGTACGGTCAAGGCGATTCGTTTCGCGGAGCACATCCAGACGAAAGAGTTCCGCGGCTTCGGGTATGTGCAGTTCTACGAAGAAGGTCCGTGTGAAGCCGCGGTGAAGTTTGACGGGATGATCGTCATGGGTCGACCGATGAACATCGACTACGGCTCGCGCGATGAAGTGTCGGCGAAGGCACGCGAAGATTTGACCAAGAAGCTCAAAAAGGGGATCTGCAACAAGTTCCAGACGGGCGAGTGCGATCGTGGCGACGACTGTAAGTTCGCACACGTGCTCAAAGACCAGGATGCCGAGTTGTTGATCCAACCAGCAGATCGTCCTGTCGGTGCTGCGTCGTACACGGAAGACACGGCAGTCGCAGTGGCACCTGCGAATAATGCGAGCTCGGATGCGCCAGTGTGCATCAACTTCCAAAAGGGCAAGTGCAAGCGTGGAGATGCGTGCAAGTTCCAGCACCTGGGAGCCGATGTCGTTGCTGCTGCTGCTAATGCTGCTGCAGTGGTCGCTGGTCCAACCCCCGTGCGAGCGCCAAGAGAAGCAGATTTCACCCAACACCACCAGGAAGGAGAATACTACGAGGAGTCTGCTGCTCAGCCACAGGAAGAAGAAACGGGTGCCGACGCCGATGCGCCAGTGTGCCAAAACTTCCAAAAGGGTAAATGCAAACGCGGCAGTGCGTGTCGCTTCCGTCACGTCGCGGCCACACCAGCTGAGACTGCTCGCAGCAGCAGTGCGAGAGAGTGGGCTCCACCCGCGCGTGTCGAGCGTCCAGCAGCGGTTGTCGCGGAAGTCGCGGTGTGCCAGAATTTCCGTCGCGGTCGCTGCAACCGTGGCGCGTCCTGTCGGTTCGCGCACACGGAGCAGAAAACCGCGGACGTCGTGGAAGAAGTGAGTTTCTACCAGAAGCGCTTCCAGAGCATTTGCTACAACTGGCAGAAAAGCGGGTCGTGCGTCCGTGGTGACAAGTGTGCGTTCCAGCACGAAGGTGGACCAAGTATGTCGAGCACGGAAGCGACGGGTGACTTAGTCGTAGAAGAAGAAGAATCGCCACAGCATGAAGAAGAAGAAGTGCAATCGTCGTCCAAGAAAGAGAAGAAAGAGAAGAAAGAAAAGAAGAGCAAGAAGCGAAAAGCGTCCATTGCCGACTCCGACGACGATGCAGCAGAAAAGAAGAAGCAGAAGAAGAAGAAGAAGAAAAGAGCCGACAGCGAAGACTGAAGCTCAAGACATCCTAGTACTAGATAGCAGCTGCATGACTTTCTGATAGAATCCGGAATAGAAGACGAAGAACCAAAAATGTGGATTTGTCTAAAAATCATCCAAGCATCATGAGTCTGCATTGCATGAATGGGTAAATATCTATTGTTCAAAATGGTGGTGGGGATTCTCTCTATCTAGTAAATTAGTTTATATCGCGACGGTTCGGTTTGATTTACGCTATTTTACGCGCTGGCGGTTTGCATCCAGTCGTGTTGCAGCACTTCATCGGCGGTGATGCGCGCAATTGGATCGACGACGAGCATGCGCTGGATCAGATCGCGCGCACTCGCCGACATGCGCTTCCATGCGGCGCACTCGCGATCGAAGTCGCCCGCAACGATCCGAGTCTTCATTTCCTCGTCCGACGCATTGTCCGTTGGGTCGAACGGGTGGCGACCGCAGAGCATCACGTACAGCACGACGCCGAACGCCCACATGTCGATCGCAGTGCCGCACGCTTGCTTCTGAACGTACTCGGGAGCAGCGTACGCGGTGGTGCCGACGCCACTGCTAACAGCACACTCGTGCTCCTGGGGACGATCTTCTCGGAACGCCAGACCAAAGTCAATGAGGCGCACATTGCTGCTGCTCTCCTCATTGCACAAGAGGATGTTCTCGAGCTTGATGTCCGCATGCACGACACGATGCGCGTGCAAGTAAGCGAGCGCCGACGTGATCTCCTGCGCCAATTGCTGGGCTCGCGGCTCCTTGAACACGCCGCGCGTGACCAAATGGTCGTACAACTCGCCGCCGTCCACCAACTCCGTGACCAGCACGTACGAATCGCTCGTCTCGAACGCGTCCGTCACATGCAAAACGCTGCTGTTGTCTCCGACTTCCCTGAGGATCGCGACCTCCTGCAAGAACTTCTCCTTCGACGTGAGCTGCTTGCACACGCGCTTGATCGCAACAGGCGCGTTCGTGGCGCGGTGGCGACCGATGTGCACGAGTCCAAAGCCGCCTTCGCCGATCACGCCCTGCATCTCGTACTCCTGTTGGATCTTCTTTGTGCGCAAGTCAGTCGGTTGTTGCTGTTTCTGTTTCTGTTTCTGTTGTTGATGTGATTGTTGATGTAGTTGTCCCCATCGGAGCGTCATCTTCTCCACGAGCGACGTTTCATGATCCACTGGAGACAGTTGCTGCTGCTGCTGCTGGAGGTAGTGGTGTTGGTGGCTGAAGCGATGCAGCATCGAGAGCATGACATCACTGTTGGCGCGCGTAAACCCACCAAAGCCGATGCGACCGCTTTCAAGCTGCGTGTCGGTCGGCAGGAGCGTGCCCACGCCCGCAGCGCCGAGTGCAGCCAAGCACAGCAGTCCACTCGTGCGCGCGAATGTGCTGCTGCTGCGACTCTCCTGGTGACCTGCACGGCGCACATGCAGCGCTCGCAGGAAGCACCGGGAGGCAGTTGTTGCTATTCGTTGACTTGTCATTTGGACGGAATTTTCGATAATGAGCTTTTGCGCTCCAATATGCCAACAACTGCATACAGCGAGAGAAGCTGCGATAGTCACCAGTGATGTGAAGGGCGAATGGAGCGAAGCGGCGGAAGAGAGAGAGACAGACAGAGAGGGACAGAGAGACAGGGGAGGGAAAGCAATGCGACTGAATGGAATTTTGGAAGACATTCCTTCTCTTCTTTTGTTGTTTGTTTGTTTTCTTCGAGCGGTTGTGACCCTTGTTTCCATAACTGGATTTACTGCCACTATTTAAAAACCCCTCACGCAAAGGAAAGAGATGGGACGACATCTGGATGCAGCATGACAACAGGACTCCGAATTTGCTTATTTGATTATGGTTTTTGATTTATTTGAAGACAGAATTTTTTACTGGTATTATTTTGCATGGGATTGGATGCATGATGATGGTGGCGTACCGTATGGGATAGGGAGACAGAATGGGAAGATGCAGACTACCAGAATAGGAGGGGGTACGCATGCGAATGCTCCGAATTAAATGCTGTGGGGGTCGTCTGTGTTTGTTTCTGTGATGGGGTTGTTTCAATGTGTTGCATTCAAAAAAGCGTCCGTCATACCTGCATCGTCGCGGATCTGGCTAGACTCAGAAACACAGCTCGAGCGAAATCAAGTAGCAAGCGAAAGCGATAGGCAACGGAGTGCGTATGTGCGCGTGTGTGTTCTCGATGTGAGCATGTGCATGCTTGACAATGAGAGCTGTCGGAACGACGACAGTGACGATGACGATGCCGACAGGAGCGTCACGCACCATCGCGACCTTTGAAGATCGCTCAAGTAAGTCGTGGCTCTCTCTCGAAGAAGTAGAAGAAGAAGGAGGAGGATGATGTCCTACCAACCAACCGTAGACGACACTAAGAATAGGTGGAAACTGGTGCGAGGGATGCAGTTCCGCAACGACGTGTGACAGTCACAAAGGAGAGATGTGGAGTTGTTGCCGCCTTGTTTATTTGAACAACGATGGAAAAGCGCATTGCTGTCTGCTTGATTGCAGTATGCAAATCCACAAGATACCGCCGCTTGGTTCCTTCATGTCGCTTGTGTCGCCTTCTTGGGTTGCGAGATGCACCCATCGTCCACAGCACCGACATGCACGAGACATGTCAATCGGTCACGACAGAACCGCATGACGTATGGATGCAAATATCGCGGAGAACAACCAGTGCACCTAGGACAAAGCGAGTGGAGTCCATTGTGAGCTGTCTCGTTCTGTGACAGCGAAATGACCATGAAATGACGAGCGATGAGGAGTTTTGGTTTTGGCGCAGTGCAGTCGGGGGAATGTCCACCTGAGTGCGTCTTCGAAGCGATGCGATGCAGTCTGTCGTTTGAGGTCTTCCTCGCAAGCTGTTGCAGCTGTGCAGGATATTCACGAGCGTGCGTTTGTCGTTGATCGTACTCCTCCCACCCAAAAGAAAAAGCGATCGACGGCACCGCACAATTGCTGCTTGTGGCAGTTGGTGGCAACTGCTGCGTTGGCTTTGGTCGCAGATGTCGCAGCGGAGGCAACCGCTGTCAGCTCACAAAACGAAAACATATATCGATGAAACTCGAGACGCGGTCCTTGGTCGTGTGGGCGATGCATTTTCAAGTAGCTTCTCGTGTGTTGCACATGCGAGTGCTGATCGATATGCAGTGTGGCAGCGAAGGAGCGCTCCTTCCTTCCTCACTGCCGACTCCAACGACAACCAGCATCCAAGCAGCAACGTTTGGCAGCAACGATGGGTACAAAGCGTTTACTCCCACTTGAGACAACCTCGGTCGTTTTCAGGAACTATCCCTCAATGAGGCGTCCGCGATCTTGATTAAGACACTCCTCGACTTCTGTGTTCGTCGAGCATGCTGGCGTCCGAACTGCGTTCGGTGGCACTTTGTCGCAGCATCACGTCACACAGGGGACGAGGAGAACCGCTGCATCAAGCGAGTGAACGCGAGCAGCTTCGGGTATCATGGACACGAACTGTTGCACCAGCACGATTGAACGTATCACATAAATCTCCGCTTTCGGGGCAAGTACCTCCCATCAACGAGACAATGCTGAGAAGATGCAGTTGTGGTGCGCTCGCAAGTCGCTGGTTTTCTTGAATGGATCGGTTGAAGTTTGGATGCAAAACGTCTGGTAGCAGCAGTCAGTCAATTCACGATCCAGACGAACGAATGCAAAAGAATGATTAGCGAAGCAGTAGAAGAAGAAGAAGGAATCAATTTGGTAGAGAGAGAGGGGGTGAGAGAATGTGAGTGAGTACACGATCAGGTTCGTGTGCGTGCATTTCGTGTTTTAACCGACTGACTGGACGAGGTTGCCGCGATTGTCATCAGTCCAATTTCAAGTGCAAGTGTGTGCATCCGTTGAGGAGCCATTTGAAGCCGACATTCCAGTGTGAAGATCCCATTTCTGTGGCAACCCATTCCCTCCACATTCTCCGATGGGAGAGTGTCCCATCCAACGACCTCGAACGACCATCAGTGGCGATAGCGCAGGATAGTGAGTGCTGCAGCAAGCAGTGGCGCGTATTCTCTCGATAGATATGCATTAGATATATTAACTTGTAAATTAGGATCGTTGCGTGCATGTGGATCGAGCAGCTGAATCGGATCGCGGGAATATCGTGATGGTCCCTCCGCCTCTGCTTCAATCCCAGTACTCAACGTGCTCGTCGATAAGGTCGAGCTGACGTCGTCTCTTCGCTCGCTTCTTCTTGGAGTTTCTCCACATCCCCATTGTGAACGCCACTTTCTTCCCTGCGACCATCGTGGAGACGGCTCGCGGATTTGCCACCATCTCCGGGATCGCAACGGGAGGCGTCGCGACGTATTTCATGCGACTCAAGCTAAAGCGCACAAGTTTCAACGGATGCGCAGTCGCGATGGTGTCTTTGAGCTCCTGGGCTTGTCGAGGGAGTAGTGTGGACTGCTGCTTGAAGCGTCTGCGATCGGCGAACATCGCATTGTTGCTGGTCTTGCCAGAGACGGTGGTGGGGGTGGCAGCACAATTGCTGTGTCGGTTGTGCGCTTTGATCGCAGCGGTCGACCTCCGGAGCGGAGGCAGCATCGTCATTGCTCGCACTCGCTGAAACTCGCTGAAATAGATCGATGCGTGATGTCCCGCAAACTCGCAAATGAGGTGGAACGAGATACGTGCAGATTTCCTTTTTGAGTCGATCGATCCATTCACCTCGTGAGTGCTTCACATGTCGATTACGAATCGTCGAGTGCACTGTGAGTGACGTTTCAGAGACTGCTCCTTGCGTCCAATCCCATTGATGAGAGGATGAACTGTTGAGAAAGAAGAAGGGAGGCGAAGAGTGGATGTCATGTGGCGACTCTTTTCTCCCCCTCTAATCCATATCGAGTGACCATCATCCAAACACAAAGTTTGGATGAGGACAGTCGGATGGGTACAACGGTCATGCAGGTTTCGCAAACGAGAGATCATGGCGCTACTTGCTATTTATTTCCGAAAAGGGTACGAATGGAGTCTTCTTCGGCAGGTCGAAAAGGGTAGGGATCGAGGTTCCGGATACCGACACGAGTGATGAGGTAATCTGTATACATTGTGTGGATCCGATATACGGTATGCTGGATCTCGTTCAAACAGTCGACATCGCCTACACTCCCTCTTCCAGAATCCCAAACTCGGCGCCACACAAGTCGATGGTTTTGCTTTACCTCTACGTGGCGCCTTGCCTCCCTCCCTATCCGAGATATAAAGTCATCTCCGCTTTCGCGCCATCGAATGCGCAGATGGACGCTTTCGATGCGCACATCGGCAAAAGTGCACCAAGTCGCGTTCCTACTGTACGGTCCGCAAGAACGTCAACGATGCAAAAGCAATGGATGTCAGACCGAAATGCGTGTGTATAATAACATAGTGGTGGTACAAATAAATATCTGAATACAGAACGGTCGAGGATCTACTGGCAAAAAGATGCTGCTTGCTTCGGTGGAGCGTTGTTGCTGCAAATAAATAGAGGAGCGTGTGTGTGCTTGTGTGTGCCGAACGGATGCGCTCAGTACTGCACGTGCTCATCGATGATGTTCATTTGACGCTTCGCAGCCTTCTTCTTGGCATTGCCGTGCATAGACTTGGTGAATGGCACCTTGTGACCGGCGACGAGCACATTGAGTGCGCGAGGACTGGCAACGTTCTCTGGGAGCTTGACAGGCGGAGTGACCACGTGCTTCATGTGGCTGAAGCTGAAGCGCACCAGCTTGGCTGGGTTGGCTGCGAGAATCTTCTCCTTGAGCTGCTGAGCGTCCTTTGGCAACGGGGTCTCTGGGAACGCGGATTTCCCAGAACGCTTGTGCGCCTTGAATGGCGAGTTCTTGCTGTCCTGTTCATGGTGATGCACTTTGAAGGCAGAGGTGCGGAGTGGAGGAAGCAATCCCATCTTGGCTGTTGCTGCTCTGTGTTGCGGTGAGCTCGAAGGAATGTTTGGAAATGGAGTTGAGTGGGGGAGTCTCCTGCTGGTTCATAGGCAGTGGGAGGGAAAGCAGCGTCATGGGTGGCGTGGCGGGAGGGCAAAGATCGACCGACCAGCGACAGGGGATTGCCGGTGCCACCTCGTCCAATCCGCGCTCTTGATGATGGAGCTCCTCCCTCGTCCAAACAAAAAGGTGAGACGAAGAGTGCAGAGTGATGGTCCATCCATCTCCATCCAAACTTTTTGTTTGGACGAACTTGGCCAGTCTCTTGACACGCATGGAACTGCCGGTCGCACAATAGACGAGGCCATCGAAGCCCTTGTCGCGCATGGCGTACCTATCACATTTCGCATTTGTTATCCAGGGCGATTGCTGCGTCAGGAACCTCTTCATGTGCGCGAAACCTAGAGAAGCGACGTCTTTCCAACCTTCTTATATGCTCTACCTGCTTCATGATGCTGGATGCGCTGTTGGGAAGGAAGGAAGGGGATGTGGGTGGAGTAATCTGTAACTGAACCGAAAGTGCTGACTGACATCAAGAGAGAGAGAGCGTGCGCTATCTGAAAAAGAAATGCAACGAAGGAGTCGCCGTCGCGTGTTCACCACTCACGGAGATTGGAAGAGTGTGTGAATGAGTGAAGGGTGTGCGCGTGTGCCTTTCGTTTGCAGTTCAACCCTGAAGCAGCTGTCGGCGTCCACTGCTTCAGGCAGAACCGGGATGGGTGGAGCTCCTTGGATCAACCGTCCTTCCTTCGTCTGCTGTTTAACATGTCCTTCGTCGCTCGGCAAGGACAGCCCATGACGGCGCCATATCAAACGTTGAAAATGACACGTCCTCCATTAATTTAGTTATCAACACACACACATTGACTCGATACTATCACACATCATCTCTACTACCTCAAGACGTCGTTCTCGCGGATCCGACGCATGAGTTTCAGATCGTGCTTCCTCCGCTGCCAGCTCTTCTTCGTGAACGGCACGGCCTTGCCCGACACTACCGTCGGTGCATTCGTGAAGCTGTTGGGGATGTCCACGGGCGGGATCGCGACGCGTTTCATGGCCGAGAGACTGAAGCGCATGGTCTTTTCAGGATGCACGTGGCGGATCTTTTGCTTGAGTGCCTCGCACTCTTCTGGGAGAGCGGAGGTCGCTGGGAGCGGCTTCACTTTCTTGTGGGTTGTGTGCGCTCCTGCGGTGGTCCCATTGCTGGTGGCTTTCACGAGGAACTGGAAGCTTGATGGCGGCAATGCACCAGAATGCGGAGCCATTCTTCGCGGATGCTTTCTTTCTCTGCAAGTTGGGAAGCACCTTGTGAAAGTGGAAATGGACAGTGGAAGAGAGACTGCAATGTCAAGGAAGGAAGGAGAGAAACTCGTTCGTATACAGGTCGAGCTGCTGCCTCCAAGACTAGCAGAGGCAGTCATCAAACAAAACCGTGCGAGTAGCACACCTGGCGTTGCTTTTTTCCGGCAACTGCGAGTGGCGTACATGTTGTAGCCTGAACACACACAGAGAGAGAAGATCGCTTCTGACTGGCCACAAGCGGCGTGCTTCTCTGCAGATTCACCGGGAGATCTCTGCTGTACCTACTTGAGTTCTATCAGACATGCACGCTTAACCTGCGTGGACTGAATCTGCAAGCATCTACAGACTTCGAAGGAGAACAGCCGTCGGCAGTGCGGAGGAACTGGTGGCGTGGATGGCGCGAAGCTTTTCGGTAACCCGTTGCACTCCCTGTCTGTCACATTTCTGCAATAGCTATGGGAACTGGATGTTGCTCGCTTTTCTGTTGCTGATATCTTTGTCAAGGATCTGTTGTGGTGACCACGCGTTGTCTCTTTTCTTCAAAAAGATCCAGGCGCTGCAGAACAGCAACACCTATCGTCAGGACCGGTGTGGCACGCGCACATCTGTCTCATTGCACAGCAAATACGGACACGGTTCAGGCGCAGAGAGAGTGTTTTGTGGTAAACTTCAGAATGTGCCATCGTATCCACCGGATCGAGTCGTTGGCACGAACCGAAAGCGCGAAGAAAAACGCGTCAGGAATCCGTACCGTAAAGGCAACTGATCTTTTGGAAGTGTGGATTCGAGTGTCTCATGCGGCACGCCTCCCAATTCTGCAACGGAGGTTGAAGCATCGTGCATCTGCGTGTTTATATTGACGCTTTGCGATTGCATTTCTCTCTCTCAAGCGCGATTATTCGAGCTGCACCAGTCGTTTCGGAAGCACGCGAGGTGAGGTCGACGACATGGCGCTTTGCTTCGTTGGTAGCGTTGTGAAAGCAACATCGCAAGATCGGCGCGAGCGGTGACCATCGTCTATGTCGTGAAGACTACGACTTCATTCAAACGAACCAACTCTATTCGATGAGGAAACGACTCTTTCGCTTCGTGTGTCTTTGCATTGAAAGGAGATCTGACAAGCTACCGACCAATGAAGCGGATGCTCACTGGCAGGTGCTCCACTACTCTAGAGCTACGAGCTGCGTTCCCGCCATCATCGATGATTTTCACAAAGACAAAAGCAAGAAACGCAGTTGATAGGTCCACGATCCACACGTTTCTTCTCGGAAAGGCTTTCGTTGAGCTGCTCGGAGTCGGATTCGATCCAAGTCTACGATTCAAAATCCCTCTATATATCACATCTACTGGACGACACACGCTAAATATTCTGGGAGGGAACACTCCCGACCTCTATCGGTACAGCACGTACTCGTCGATCATGTCGAGGTGGTGCGTTTTCTTCTTCTGGTTCTCCCACATGTTCTTCGTGAACGGCACTTTCTTCCCGGACACGACGGTCGAGAGCGCGCGCTTGGCGCAAAAGTTCTTTGGGATGTCCACGGGCGGGATCACGACGCGCTTCATGTGGCTCAGACTGAATCGCAGCAGTTTCTCCGGGTGGGATTCCAGGATTTTCTGCTTGAGTTCCTGGACATCAGGTGGCAATGGAGTCCCCGTTGGGGTCTGGTGGTGGTGGTGGTGACCGAAGCGCCTGTGGTGATGCTTTGGCTTGGCGAGTTTGGTCTCTGGTCGCACCAAGGTTGAGACTACCGTTTGAGGTTGGACGCCCATTTCGGAGAGGTTGGGATGGAGTGGGGGGGATGGTGGGGCGTGTTCGGCGACAGCGTGGCTGGCTTTGGGCTTGAGGACGCGAAGGACGCTTTGGAAGTGAGGTTAGCGCTTTGGTTCATAGATATACGCGACGGAGCGGCTCGCTCGACGGAGCTCAGAGCAGGCTGGGCGAAAGGACTGGCTGGCCAACGACAACAACGACAGCAACAATGCCGCGGCCAAAGGACGGACCGTTTCTGCACTTCAGCATTGGGATTCGCATGGTGGCGAGATTGCAGAGGTTTGTGCCTGCCAGGTGCGCACCACGCTGGCAGAATGGCCGAGCCGTGGGCTGCATCCAATCAGCGCACCGGATGGCGCGGCAACTTGAATCTCAGGCAGATTCCTGCGCGGCGATTGGATGGGACGGCGATGTCCCTTTTTCCACGTCGCAAGCCTGTGGTTCGTGCTTCGTGCTCCCGTGACTTCCAATCCAGGTCACGTCGCCAGCGATCGACGCGCCACTGCGCCAGAACGGTCGAGTCTTTGTGTGGTGCGCTGCACGCTTCCGATCACGTTCCTCTGGCAGGTGGGATCGTCTCGTGTGCCACTGGCGCGAGTGTGTAGGCAAGAACGTAGCCAGCACCGTTTTGCATCTCGACTGGTCTCATGGGATTCCACCCTGTGATTGGCTCCGAAGTGTATGTCTCAGACTCGAGAAAACCAATCACGAGTGCGAACGAAGGGATGTAGCGATGACGCCTGGCACTAGAGACCGGAGGCGTAGGGGAGCTGTTCGGTTTGCCGAAATTTTGGTCCAGTTGTGCACTCGGTCCCCTGATTTGCACCGGAGCTGGATACCTTTCCCTGGTGCCATTGCAGAAGTCCGAGCAACGGTTCTGAGAGCGCAGGCAGCAGGTGGTGGTCCGTAGTGGGTGAAGCACACGGGAGCCAGCCTGTCAGACAGTCAAGCGAACCGGAGCGCGTGCATAGATGGCGTGTTGCTGCGGATCGGGAGCTCAGCTCGGCTCGCAAGAGCGTGTGCGCTCCTTTCGAATGGGCTCGGTCTGTTAAAGCATGACTGCACGAGCGTGCGCAGATGGTCGGTATCCCAGGATTATCCTACAATGTGCAGGTTCGAAGAGAGAGAGATACCTCCCTACCTACTCTACCTACCGCATGGCGAAGCGTGGGAGATTAACGGCGCATCCTTTGAAAAGCAGAATTTGACACACACATCGTCGACCTGCTTGAACATGGCGACGAAAAGGATCCAGTCGACCGACCTGGAGGGATCCTGCACAGGGTGTTTGGGAAATCACTGAGCGAGCTTCGAATTTTCTTTTGGCCGCGTCAAACGAGCACTTGTGGACATCGAAGCGGTACGGAATCTGCAAGAGAGAGAGAGCATGGGAGAGAGATCGCAGGATGTGTTTGCACATTCAGCGCATTCTTCTTTCCCACTCAGCAATTGCATGTGTCATTCGTACTTGATCGAGCATCTCCTGTGCACGCTCCATTTGACATGCAAAACCTCACCCATCGTCCTCTTCTAATGCATGCATGGGAAACGGTTCTGTCATATGCGCTATAAAGGAGTTCACGGAACCAAGGGAACAGCAAACCTCTTTTAAAAGCAGCTATGCAGTATGAAGAGAGATATAGATGTCACACTGAGTCGCATTGCTCTTTTGCATTGCTCCCTCCAAACTCCAGACCAAGTCATTTCGAGTGCCAGCAGGATGTTCGTGGCGTCTCCGTCGTCGGAGACCGAGAGCGATTTCCCACGGTCGCCGTTTGCGCTTCCTGCCTCCTTCGCGTGGTCAAGTGCGTCGCGCGCGAAGCTCCAGGTCGGACTCGTGGCTGCGTCCACCGTGTCCGTCGGGTTCGTCGAGGCGTGTCTGCATTTCGACCGCCGACCGGTCCCATTGCGGTTCGCGGTCAAGTACGCGCTCTCGAATGCGCTCCCCAGTGCCGTGTGGAAGACCGTCTCGGCCGAGTACGTCGCTGCGGCATGCAACGTGCCAAGCTCGACGCTGATCACGTCTCCTGCTTCTTCCGGAATGAGCGTCCGTGCACGCGCGAAGCGAATGATTCTGCTCCAGTCGCTGCGATCTGTGCGGTATGTCGTGGGCAGCTATGGAGTCGCATGGAGTCTCTGGCGCTTGTATTCTGCGTCAGCCGAGAGCGGTGGTCATGGTGCAGATGACGCGCGAGTGTTCTTTGAGAGAGTGATTCGCCTCGCCCCGGAAGACTCGGCGCTCTCAAAAGTATCCAAGAAGAAGCACGGCGACCATATCACGACTCTCCCGTTGATATCGGATGTGAGTGGCACTTCGGAACGACGTAGCGCTCTTGCGATCGATTGGCCGTCGTTGGGTCTGCTGACTGCACAGTGCCCACGTGAAAGTGGTGAGAATCCCGTCTCGCCACACATTCTGGAAGCGAACACGATCAAGCTGATGGAAGTTGAACTGCAGGACGCGAATGCTGCGAAAAGCGCTCGGCGTGCCATCAAGAGAGCGATCATGTCGGGTGCGTCCTCTCTTTTCTCCATTTTGCATGCGTGTGGTTCGTTACTGATCTCTCTGTGAACGTTTCTTGTTCTTGCCTTGCAGAGATGCCAGGTGAGCGTTTCCACACAGTCGCTATTCTTCCACCGTCCATTAGCAAAGCCAGCACGCAGATCCCGACTTCCACGCTCGATGTCTTCGACATCTGCATCAATCCGCTTTCCGTAGTCCTCAAGACGCTCGCGAGTGCGTGCGACGTTGAAGATGCAAAGCATGTCTACCTGTACGTCGACGATGATGATGAAAGGGAGGAGAACGATGACAGCAGCGGGGGTGAAGAAGGACGAGATCCTCCTCCTCCTTCCTCTGGTGTCTGCTACTCCGATCTCGCGCAGGGACTGCTGCGTCAATACGGCATTCAAACAACCCGATGGAGTCTGGATGAGACTACCGTAGACTCGCTCAATGCAGCAAAGGATGGAGGAGGAGATGACACCAGCAGCATTGTGGTCATCGCCACACGCTCACTCGCCGATGGGAAAGCCATCGCCGCGAAACTCATTGACGCAGGTACTGTGGTCATTGCGCTACAATAGGAGTTTGCTTGCACCGAGTTCCTTTTTACCTGACGCACGCATTCCCCATTGTGTGCTGGTTCTCATAGGTGTCGTCGACTACGGACGCGTCTTCGTCGTGAGTCAAGAAAGTCTGCGCAGCAGTGTGCGCGCAGTAGACTACGTACCTTCCCTTTTGAAGCCAGGCAACGACAACTCGCCCGACGTGCTGTCGCTCGCCGACATCAGCGACCGTCTGCTGCAGCAAGTCCGCGAGGAGCTGCGTGCTGGACACCCCACGGACGCGATCCAGGCACACATCTACGAAGCGTACGGACCCCAACGCTCGATCAACAACCGTAAAGATCAGAACTCTGATATTAGCAAATATATTTAAGTCATGGTGGGACGATACTTCTTCGCTTCGACGGTGCTGTGCGCACTGAACCCGGTTCCCCCCGCTTGCAGCTTGACGATATCTTTCTTGCGCAGCTTGAGCCCCGTGATCGGACACGTCATCGTTGGCAGCACCATGTCTTTCACGCAGCTTTCCAAGATGACCAACCCCGAGGGACGGATCAGCACGGATTGGTGGTGCGTGATCTCCTTCTTCGTGACCGCGCAGAGCACGTGCGGCTGCTCACCGTGCGAAGACGACCACTCGAACTTCACGGGCATCAGGTGCTTGAGCTTGAGCTCCTCCAAGCTCATCGGGTCGCGCGTCTTCGTGTCCGGTTTCTCGACTTTCGCTTCGACCGTCGGCGTGCAGTCTGGGATCCAGAAACTCGTGCGCTTCATGGCGTCCCGCTTGTCGTCGTCGGTCGTGCGGTCCACTTTCTCGCGCAGCTTCTTCTTGTACGCATCCGCGTCCTGCTCTCCATCTGCCGCGTTGTCGTTGCTGCTGCTCACGATGCCGCCGCCCGTGGCGCTGTCGAGGAATCTCTGCAGCTGAGCGCGCTCCTTCGCGACCACGGCGTCCTGCTCGCTCTGCTCCTGCTTCTCGAGGAATCTCTCGTAGCTCAGCAAGTTCTCCTGGATCGTGCGCTTCTGCGAAAGCAGGTTCGCGTAGATGCACTCCTTGCAGTACACGTACCCGCTCGGCGACACAAGCGGACTCTTGCCGTCGTGAGTGGACGCCACGCACAGACAGCAGAAGCCGAACGGCAGCTGCGAGTCCTTGCCGAACCGCCGCTTGAGCGTGCCGTGGTCCGCCGCGGCCTTCTCGTGGTACGTGAAGTGCGTCGCCGCCGTCGAGTTCTTGCTGTGGCGACTCATCTTCCAGACTCTCCGAGTGCTGCTTTCACTGTTCGAGCTCTTCGCTTGCTTTCTTTGTCTCCTTCCTTCCTATCATTATGAGCAGGTTGGCAAACGAGCGAGAGAGCCACCACAATCGCTAAAAGGGGCAAAAACACAAAAACACAAAAGCCTCTTTAAATCGATGCATGCATCCTCTCATAGATGAAACGGAGCGCAGACGCACTCTCGTTAACTATGAGCGGAAAGTAAACTTGCAAGGAAGTCCACCCATTCTGCTCTATCCGATACACCGATCGCAGACATTGATAATGAGAGTACTAAATATAGCTTCGTATGATTTTGGATAGGGATCCAGTAGCATCGCACACTCAGAGCGAAAATAGTACTGTGGGGTACTAAAACCGTGTACACGGTGAGGTGGTCAGAAGACTCGCGATGTTGAGCCATTCCTTATCGGCAACTCAAGCAACACAAGCAGCAGCGATTATGTGGAATTGGAACGCGCTATCGCAGAAGGCATCGCAGCAGAATGCAGCATCTCAGCCGCAGCAGCAGCAGCAAGACACGCAGACACACCAGAGACTGAAAGCAGCGCCGAATCTGCTTCGGAATTCGATTCACAATGCGAATGTGGCAAACGAACCCACCACCAAAGCATCACTCAAGAGCTCCACCACTCTCACTACTGCGAGTGACAGTCAACACACTAGTGGGAAGAGCGGTGCTGTTTCGGCTACTGCCGAAAACACGAGCACTACGAGCAAAGATGCTGTGGAATCGTTCTCGGGGCTGCGCATCGCGAAGCGAACGATTTCCGCGCAGGACGTGCACACCGAGCTGAGTGAGCGCAAGTTCATCCCGCTGAACCGAATGGATGTCGTTCCGAAAGACACGTTCACCAATGAAGCCGTGCGTTCGCTCGTCATCCATCCCGCGCTATGTATGTTGAACGAAGAACCTCGAGTGGACTGGATTGATTCGTTTATGTGCTTGCTGTGTGTAGATTGACTGGGTGACGATCGGCGTGCTCTCTCGGAAAACGATCTCCAAAGCGTCCTCCAATGGCGGCTCGTTCATGGTGTGGTCCATCTCGGATTTGAACGACACGGAGCTTGGGGTTTTCCTGTTTGGCGACGCCTACGAAGGTCACTGGAAAGAGATCGAAGGTTCGATTGTCGCGGTGTTGAACGCGACGATGCTGCCGGCGTCGGAAAAGAATCGCTTTGCGTTCAAAGTCACCGAGGCAAATGAGATCGTGAAGCTGGGGAGAGCCGTGGACTTTGGGGTCTGTAAAGGGCTGACGTCGGGTGAAGCGCGGTGTCGACTCGCAGTGAACACTGCGAAGGTAGGTTGCCTTTCTGTCTGCTCTGCGCAGTCGGATGGCCAAAGCTCACCATTGTCCCATTCTACTACATGTGCGTAGTCGCAATACTGTCTGCACCATATCACGTCCAAGTTTCTCCAGGCGGGGAAAGGTCGCCAGCAGCTCAACAACAGCTTGGGGAATTTCCGAAAGAATCTCTTTTCGTCCAGCAGTCGACCGAAAAACATCTCGGCGGGTGTGTATACGTCTGCCACTCCTGTGACAGCAGCAGCGTCGGGGTGGCATGCACCCACCGGACCGGGTCAAAAGCGGAAGCGAAGCGATGGTGTGCGTGCAGGTGGTGCTGGTTCTGGATTTGCCGGCGGACCCATGAGACTTTCAGCATCCGGAGCAGTGATTCAGCATGCTGCACGGCCACTTGGCAGTCGCGGGATGTCAGCTTTACCTCAGTCTGCGACGCAGTCAGTACGGCAATCCGCCGACGCGTCGTTGGCACTGTCCAGCGCCGTTGCGAATCCGACTCGAGCAACTCGGGGTCAAAAGATCATGTACGTTCGTTCATACCCAGTCGGGTTCCTTTCGTCTATGAAGCTAACCTCTGAGTTCTTGCTTTTGTCCATCAGCTCTTCGTTCGTATCCGGCAGCGCACCTGGTGCAAACGGGACGATGAAGAAAATGAAACCCAAGAAAGTGAACATGATGCAGTTTATGAACAGCGGTTCCCGCTCATAAAATGTTATACCACAACGCTGCGACCATCGTGGACTCAATGGCGGTCGAGTACGATCTTCTTTCCCCTGCTTAGCAAGACACCTGCACCGTTGCCCCCGGGATCCGATTCACGGAATACAGACACCCTTGCAGGAAAATGCCAGTGAAATCGGCCAGCATGACACCAATGGTATCCCCCACGGACGCCGCGCTGAGCGCAAACTCCACGTGACTCGCAGGCACTTCTCGGGAAAGCAGCGTGAACGCGTTCACGTACACGCCACCGCCCAAGAGACCCGCGAGGAAGCAAAACAGGAGCAGCGACCAGTTGTACCAGAAGTGGTACGCCGACACCATCGTGAAGAAAACCAACAGCGCCGTCTGCATCGCTGGCATCAAGTACAGGACCCCTCTCGTCGCCTGGAAGAGCACCCCCGAGGATCTCGAGAGGAACACGCCGCTTTGATACGCCATTCCCGCCGCGGCATAGAATTGGGACCGCGCGGTTGCACTCATGACGGGGAACCCGATCGTGGACCACACGCCCGTCTGCATGGTGTACTCTGCGAAGTAGACCACCATGAGCGGGACCATGTACGGTCCCAGTGTCAGCGTGAAGCGCAGCTTCTCACGGAACGTCATGTCGGCAGCACTTTGTGGATGGGAGAACCCTTCCTTTTCGAGATCACCATCGAGCAGCAGCTGCTGCTTCTTCTTCTTCATCACTCGCAGGTTGTCGCTGAAAGTCGTGCTACTAGCAGTCGGTAGTAGCTCTTCGATCGGACCTTCTGGGATCGCCATGTAGTAGCACTGCTTTGCCGGCGGCAAATGCGCAGTGTCCAGCAGCATCGTAAACATGAGCACATAGAGCAGTGGGAACAGACTCGCCGCGAGCACGAGCGTCGTGGAGAAGCTCCATCCGAGCCACAGGTGGAAAAGCGCGATCCACGCGTACCCTCCGACGCCCGCAAGTCCCGTGCCGCTGGACCAGCACGTGAGGCACCGCTGACTGTCGTAGAACGACGCCATCGCGAGGAAAGACGCCTCCATCATCCCAGACTGCAGCCCAGAGAACGCCACGCCAAGCAGCTGCCACGCCAAGGACGCTCTCCCGAACGCGACGACCAGGAAGCTCAGCGACATCCACAGTGCGCCCAGGAACGTGCGGTGCCGGTACGAGATCAAATGGAACCAGTACGGTCCCGAGAGTTTCACAAAGAGCGCGGGGAAAACGTCGAAGAAATACACGAGTCCGACACCCCCCGACGCGATCTCTTGCGCGCCCGCGATCATGATCACGTACCCGATGTTGTTGATGAATCCCAACACCCAGAACGCCACCAGGTTGCGCACGCGCTCGCCGCCGCCGCCAACGATGATCTGTTTGCGTCCTCCCATTGCTCTCGTTTTGTGCGAGTGAATCGATGTTTCGCAGAACTCGGTGCAGAATCGTGGTAACCGGTCATTCAAGTGAAAGAGAGAGGGGGCACTATTTCGTTCATTGTGTCAAATGACTATTAGGACTCGCATCAGGAAACGTAATCGTGTTTTCGTGTCGGTTTCGTTCGCAGTTCTCCGAAATGAATCTCCATTATGGTGTTCCCCCAACCCGCATCTGATCCCATTATCCACAGCGAAAGGAAACTGCAAGAAACACCTCCCACTTAGCGAACACCGGTTCCACGACCATAAACACCAGACTGGATACGAAATGACACACTCCAAATCGAATGCACTCGATTCGCACAAAACTGCAAGTATCGTATTTCAAGCGATATGCACTGTTTGGAAGAAACACAATCGAGGGCAGTCCCTGATTCGACCTTGCTGCACAGGATCTCGCAGGATACAGTATTCGTCTGGTTGGGAAAGCGAAGAGCTATTCCTCCAAGCGGTCTGTCGTCCAGTCTTCCGCGATGAGGGGAATGCGTGCGCCATCGCCACTGCTGCTGCTCTTCGCGCTGTGGACAGGACGCGTGGTAGTGCAAGACGCATGGCGTGGCTGCGCGTCCGCAGAGGAGCTGGATTTCCTGCAGGTCCGCGCGCTGTCTCCATCGGAGTCGCTCCGGTTTGTGGTGACTCGCGCGACCTTTGGCGCCGCATTGCCGCGCATCTCGTCGTCCACGCAAGACCTTGGCGATCGCGACAGCAGCGCGCTTGAGGTCGTGTATGGGGATCTGTCAGACGACTGCAGCCAGGCGACGCTGTTGCCCTCGAGCTCATCCGTGTCATCATTCGCCGTGCTGTTGGATCGCGGGGGAAGCTGCTCGTTCGTTCAGAAAGCAGTAGCTGTCCAGAACGCGGGAGCGTCGCTGCTGATCGTGCGCGACACGATCCTCGGCGCCTTTGCGAGCGCCACGCAGACGGGGACAGCAATGTACGACTGCACGTTGGGCTCCGGGGTTGTGACCAGCAATGCGAGTTTCCCGCTGATTGGCTCCATCACGACGGCGAAGGATGCCGCGGAGGTGGCATCGTGCACGAATGCCCACGCGTGTGCCACAGACACCTGCGTGTTGACCGGAGCGCACGATCGCTTGCACGCCGCAAGCCACTACCAGGTGTGCTGCTTCGAGAACCGAATGATACGCATGAATGCCGACGGAGCGTCTCACCAGCTTGTCAAGGAGGTCAGCATCCCTGCAGTGTTTCTCAATTTCCGCGACGCGGAGACATTGGAGCAGCTTCTGATGGTGGCGACCTCTTCTACTTCGAACACTGTGCTGGTGAAAGCGTACAATTCCGAGGAAAGTCCGTGGAATGTGTCCATGCTGCTCTCGTGGCTGCTTGGTGTGTGCGTGGTGACGAGTGCTGCGTACTACTCCTGTCGCGACGAGCGCAGCTTTTCGTACCAGAAAATGGCATCCGCGCTTGCAAAAACCATCGGACGCAGTGCCAGCAGCGATATGGTCGAAGACGGATACGTGAGCATTGATGATGGCGATCGTGGCGAAGGGTTCACCCGTGCTAGCGAGCATGGCGGTGGCATGCGAGGCGCAGACAAGCGGTACGAGCTCTCCGGTCGACACGCACTGTATTTCCTGCTAGGCGCGTCGTCGGTGCTGCTGCTGCTCTACTATGTGGACCTGCTGCTTGTGATCAGCATCCTGTTTGCCATTGGTGCGAGCGCCGCGATGACCCAAGTGATCGTGTTCCCGCTGTGCTCTGCTGTTCTCCCGGCGTCCTTGCTGTCGTCATCCTCTTCGTCTGGAAAAAACAGCCACGTGCTGGTGCTCAGTGGCGTGGTGGCGGCATTGATCTCGCTTTTCTGGTTCGTGGAGCGCACGAGTCCATCCATTTGGCCGTTGCAGGACCTGCTGTGCATCTCGCTGTGCTTTGTGTTCATCGACACCATCCAGCTCCCAAGTTTGCGCGTGGGCACGATCTTACTCTCTGTGGCGTTTGTGTACGATATCTTCTTCGTGTACGTGTCCCCCTACCTCTTTGGCTCAAATGTGATGATCGATGTCGCGTCGGGGGGAGGGAACACCCGTGTGCGTGGCTTTGAGTACTGCGACCAGCACCCAGAAGCGTCGGAATGCCACCACGAGATCGTCCCCATGGTGCTCAGCATCCCGCTGCTGTTCTCGTTCTATGGGGGAAACGCGCTGCTGGGACTGGGCGATCTCATTATCCCGGGACTCTTGGTGTCCTTTTGCATCCGCTACGACTATTGCACGGGGTACCCACTCTCGCGCAAGTACTTCTGTGTCGCCAGCGTTGCCTACGCGCTGGGACTTTTCCTCGCAAACACCATGGCGATCTTGTTGCGGGACGTCGTCGCGGGTCAACCGGCGCTGATGTACATCGTGCCTTTCATGCTCATCGCGGTGCTTGGGTTCGCGAACGCCAATGGAGAACTCGAGAGCATGTGGACGGGTCCGCGATGTCTTGACATGACGGATGATGGTCTCCGCATTGAAGACTCCGAGAGCATTCGACGGAATGAGAAGCAACCGCTGGTGACCACGAGATAATGGGAGAGAGAAGAAAAAAGTCCTCGAGCTGTGTGTAGTAGTAGTATCCCTTGTTCTTTTCTTCTCATGAGATGGTTGACTGCACACTCGCTTGGCGAGAGGGTCCGAGATTGGAATAGAGGATAGACGATAGAAATCAAGAGGACAAAAGGAAATGGATATGGGAGTTTCTCGCTGTCCACTTCAACCACCATCCCATCTGACCAACCTCAACATTGCCATTTCGCTTCTTCATTACGACTGCTTTCCTATCGATTGTGAGTCTGCAATCGCTAGCACCACACCCCGAGCAAGACCTGGAGAGCAATCGACGAGATGAAAAACACTCGCTGATGAGCATGATGAGCATGCCACATCAGCAAAATGGGAACGCTCGCGATGAGAAACCTCCAACTCGGTGTGTTTTCATTAGAGGATTGAACACTCGCTTCGTAGAGACTCCTAATAGGTTGGCATGGAAATAGAACTGCATAGAAAAGAAAAGAACTTGCACCGGTACTACACTACATCAGAATGCATTGGACGCACTTCGGGAACCAGCACTCACCGACAACGTTGCACAACACCACAGATTTAATTGCGGATCTGTCGCTCTCGCTCGGCATACAGCCTGCAACAGCGAAAGCAGGGAGCAAGTGGACGCAAATCGATGCGTCATCAATTTGTCAACAACAACAAAAGACTCGGGTGGCAAACCCTGTATGCAAGCTTTCGCCGCAGTGCGCACGAACGTAGCGTACCTGTCAAACTCGTCCGACGAAATTGAGAGCATCGATCCATCCAACACATTGATAAACTCAATGGCACTCCGTAAATTCACGAAACAGTACCCCGCTCTGTCAACACCATGCATATATCGGTCATCACAAATACAATAGGCATCCGCATCAGCATCACGAGACAACAACAAAAAGGCAAGCAACTGCACCAACAACAGCAACAAACGCACTTGGACATGAGATCCGCTGGATTTCGATACGCCGCAATGTACTCGCAATTCGAATACAGCCGCGGGATTTGCGAGTGGAGCACGATGTAGATGAACACCGGCAGGAAATCGTCGGCGCCGGGACGACTCCCATTGTCCCCGCGCGCCAGATTCAGCACGCTGAAGATCACGCTGCAGCACCGCACGATGCAATTGATCTTGTCTCCCGGCGCGCGGAACGAGTTGATGCGGCGCAGTTCGTCTTCCGCCATCGACCACACCACCTCATTGCGCATGCACGGTTTAATATCCAGCATATCGGGGGTGACAAACTGCACGCAACACACATGTTAATCAACGCACCGATCCAAACAGAGAGCATCGCAACAAAGCATGCATGCGTACCGACAGTAACTTCATGCGTCGAAACAGCCGATCGTCCTCTTTTTTCCACTGCTGGCACTCGGGGAGCTGGTGCAGCGCAATGTCCGAGAGCTTCTCCATCACGTACTTCTCGATCCCATCTCGCGCTTTCGAAAGCATTGCCTCCGACGCATGGCGCCACGCGGGGTGACTCGACAGGCGCTCGTCCATCTTTTGGAAAAAATAGTCGTACCGGCGTCGAAACTCGTGGTGGCCGTAGAAATCGTAATCTAGGTAATCCGAATGGCGTGGCGGTTTCCCGTCCCCACGCGGACCAAGAATCGAGCCAACAAACATGCGGATGCTGTCCAAGATATCCCTGGACGCGGGGAGACTGAGTCGCTCCAGAAACTCTGCATAGGTGAGTTCTTCTTCCTCTTCTTTCTCATTGTCCGCGCCGCTTGGCGACTGCTGCTGTTGCGCTTTCTTTCGTTTCGCGTCTTCACGGTTCGCGACATCGATTTCCGCAAACAGGTTCCGCTGACTAGCCGAACGGCTCTGCCCACGCTCGGAGGCGCCATCTTTATCCCCATTGAACTCATCCGACTGGTTGCAGCGGATGGATTGACCGGCATCGGAAAGCTGCGTCTCGTCTCCCAAAAGACCAAAGTCGCTGACACTCAACCTGCCAGAGAGTTTGCGGTTCGCCTTGCGAAGAAACCCAGCCGATTTCGCAAAATCCTCTTCGCTCGTACTGCTGCCTCGGCGTTCCAGGAACGGAGATTGAGGCGGTCTCCTGTGCACGGTAGGACCAGGAGACGACGCAACCGAACGGGGATCTTCCTTGGGAGTGTCAATAAATAAGGGCTCACTCTTCGGAGGCGACGCGAAGAGAAGGCGATCGAGCGCCACATTCAAAATCTCGACTTCGCTTCCTGCGTTTTTCTCTCGCTCCGCTGCAATCCCTTCGGATAAATACGCAAGTCCTTCGCCTGCATCCTGCTGCCGGTACCCGATGGAATCCAAATGCGCTTCCAGCATCTCCCGAGCAGGTTCGACCCTTCCAACGTTTCCAGGGTACCGTCGCACACTCTCCAAGACCTTCTTCTTCGAGCTCTTTTTAGTAAGCACTCGTTGCTTTTGAGAATCCACCACGGTCGTCGCTTGTGGAATTGGGATTGGACTAGTAGCACTCGGCGGGTTCGACGCTGCTGCGTAGATCTTCGCAATCACTTCGTCCTGCTGCTCGACCGCATTCATTAGAAACTGGCAGCGCTCTCGAAGCGACGCGATCTCCATATCTCGCGCCACCAACGCACTGCTCAAATCCGCGACTTCGCTGCGCAGTCTTTCATTCTCATCTCGCAGCGAAGACTCCCAGTCGGGAGCATTGCAATGGCTGTCCACATCAGTCTCTTGGTTGCTGCTCTCATCGGTATCTGGTTTTCCCGCGTCTTCTTCATCGGACGGGAGCGAGTCGTTCGACGACGACGCTGTGAGCGTGAAGGAGCTGCTGTTGCTGAGCTGCTTCTCGTAGCGCACATCGTCCGAGGACAAATGGCCGTCGTCGCTCGTCGCGTCTTCCGGTTCTTCTTCGCACCCAAACAGCTTCTTCACCACGGTCGGAAGTGGTTCTTCACGACCTACAAGCACAAATACGACCAGCACATACCATTCCATCAGTCACGGAAGACGCAGACACACACAGACACAGAGAGAGAAGGATTCTTTTTTCTTCTTCTTCTCCATCTCTCTGATCACATCGCCAAAGAGAACGACACACACACAAAAGCAATGACGTTTCCGAAACTTCAACATGGAAGCACATTCACATCCCAGCACACACACACACACACATGCTACTACAGATATCCATACACACACACACATGCATCGCCATACAAGCACAGTCGTGCACGAGTGGGTTCGTACCGAGTCGCACATGCACGGGACTCGCGCGCCGCATCGCAACTTTTCACGTTTGGGCTTTGCGTTCTTTCTCTCTTTCACTTGCGAATCCTCTCCTCTTTTTTCCTTTTCTCTATCGCTCGCATCTGTACAGTAGTGGACGGAACAGACGAGCGGTTGGTAATTTATTATCAATCCCTCCGACGTCATTTATCGTGCAGTACAGTGACATCTTCTGCTGCTTTTTGTGTATGCGTGAGCTCTGTTTATGAAGTTTGAGAGAAAACAAACAGAAACAATAAAAGGAAGCTCAACAGACGAGACCTCTCGATCCACTTGACGGATGAGTCTTCTCCCGCACATCGCAGCGACAAACCGACTTTTTCTACCCCCTCCCCGTCTTACTTTTGTTCAGAATCGTAAGTTACGTGAAAGAAACAGATAGCTTTCTCCCTCGCAGTAGTGGCAAACCGCCATTTATCATCTATAAACTTAAACGGACAGAGATCTTCATTCTTTCGTTTTTCCATCGAAAGGTCGTGTGCGATCTGATGATGTGCACGACTGGATCCGTCATGCGAATCTTCTTCTTCTGCTGTTGTTGTCATTGTTGGTGGTGGGAGTGATCTCGTTGATTGGGATCCGCTGTGCGAGTTGGATCTCGACGTCCTCGCCACCCCGTCGTCTGTTTCCAGCAGCACCGTCGGTGTCGCGCTCTCCTCGTCTCTGCAATGCGCTGCGTCCACTTCCCCGTGATATTCCTGCTGCTGATTGTGGCGTTGGCGACGTCAGCAGCAAGCAGCAGTGTTGCTAGCACTGGCTATGGACGCTTTTCTCCTGCTCAAGTGCACGCTGTGCTGCGAGACCTGTACGAGAACGGCGACATGGTCGCACTCGAAAAGACCGCCAAGCAGGTCATTCAAGAAAACGAAGCAGGTAGATAGCATCCCTCCCTCCCCCAACTCTCCTTCTTCTTGTGCTTACTCACCGATGGATCTCTTTCTCTCTCTGTCTGTGCAACAGCGGTGAAAGACACTCGGTACCCAACCCCGTACCAATACATGGGTGTGGCTCAGTATGCGCTCGGGGATCTCGATCAAGCAACGAAAACGTTTGAAGAAGCGGTGCGGACGAACGACGACGATGTCGAAAGCTGGCTGCATTTAGGGAAATGCTATCTCTACAAGCTGAAATTGCCAAACGCTGCGGCGGCGCTGGAAGTCGCGGTCCTGCAGAAAGGAGCGATAAGGGAGATCCACAGCTTGTTCAAGGCGAGAAATTGGATGGCCAACTGGCAAGATCGCGAGGAGTTGCTCGAGCGGATCGAGCGGTCAGTTGGAGACGACCTGCAGGCTGGCATTCCGCCAGGAGTCAACGCGTTGGACTTCGCAGAGCTTCCTCCTCGAATGGTGCTTGCACTGAGTCGACAAGCTCAAGCAAATGCTCCTGGCGGGGTAAACCGCTCGCTCTGCTGCGATGCCAAAGACCTGCGTCTGCAAACGCCGAGACTTCGCATTGGGTTCGTCTCCTCGGACTTTGGAGTGCATCCCGTGGCGACGCTCATGCGAGGCATTTTAGCGCTGCTGTCCGGTCCAGACCGCCACGCGACGGTGTACTGCTACTCCCTGACTGCTGCCTCTTCGTGGTGGAAGCGCAATATCTCCCGCCACGTCGACCACATGGTGTCGCTGGTCGGGAAGAACCCGTCCGAGGCGGCAACGATCATTCGATCGCACCAAATCCACGTCCTCATCGACCTGAACGGCCACACGCTGCATTCTGGACTGAGTATCTTCAACTATCGTCCAAGTCCAGTTCAAATGTCATTTCTCGGGTATCCGATGACCACGGGAAGCGCCGCGATCGATTATTTCGTCAGCGACGGCATTTCGACACCCGCAGAGTCCAGTGGGAGCATTTTCACGGAAAAACTGCTGCTTCTGCCAACCCACTACATCGTCAACGATCATCTGCAAATGCTTGGTCACACCATCGAAGGCGACAAGCCGCTCCTCCCACATGTAAATGGCGACACGAGCGTCTTCGTCTTTGCGACGTTCAGCAACTGGCAAAAGATCGACCCGAATGTCTTCCGGGCGTGGATGGACATCATGGCACGAGTGCCGTCGAGTGTGCTGTGGTTCTTGCGCTATTCGGGACACGAAGACGCGGAGAAAAGCCTGAAGCGAGAAGCCAATGCGCACGGCATCGATGGCGACAAGCGACTCGTCTTCTCCGACTTGGCGCCGTGGGTGAACCACACATACCCGAAACGCGCCGCGGATCTCGTGCTCGACACGACGCTGAAAAACGGACACACGACAATGATCGATGCGCTCTGCGCGGGTGTCCCCGTGGTCACGATGGAGGGCAACCGCATGAGCAATCGCGCAGGCAGCTCCGCGTTGCACTCGCTGGACTTGCACGACCTCACGGTCAACTCGTTCAAAGAATACGTCGAAGTGGCAGTCTTCCTGGCCACGCACCCGCATGTGCTGCACAGGCTGCGCACGAAAATCGAGCGCAATCGCCTCCAGTATCCGCTTTTCGATACGCGCAAATACACGCGAAACTTTGCAAATGCCGTGAAAGCTACGTGGACCGTGAAGAAAGCGGCACGCGTGGCGACCAGAGAGAGCGAAGCAAAAGCGTTCCACATCTTTCCCGCTGGTCGACTCGACCAGATCGCGCCGCGACAGTTCCCCGTGCACTCGGCACTGGGCGACGGCAACAAAGACGACGAGTACGTGCTGAAAGTGCACCGCGCGCTGGATACAAACCAGGCTATCTTGCTCCACATTGGCGGTCAAGTCGAGAAACCGGGGTGGTGGATCGTCGACGCGAACGAGCGAAGCAGCGTGGACTTCCAGATCCACATGGACAACCTCTACCCGTTCCCCGACGACTCGGTCGCGGCGATTTACGCATCGCATATCCTCGAGCACAGCCACTATCGGTTGAACAGCGAGGTGGAGCGGACACTGCAGGAGTGGTTTCGCGTGCTCCGTCCCGGTGGCGCGTTGTTCGTCTCCGTGCCCGACCTGCTCGTTCTCTCGTCGCTCTTCGCGAACGCGACGACGACCGACAACGAGCGATTCTTCGTCATGATGATGATGTACGGTGGCCAAGTGGACAGCTACGACGTGCACAAAGTCGGCTTCTTTGAATCCTTGCTCGCGGAATACCTGGGCAACACTGGCTTTTGCGAAATCGAGCGCGTGGACAATTTCGGCTTGTTTCCAGACTCGAGCGCGATGGTGTACAAAGATGTCCCGATCAGTTTGAATGTCAAGGCGCGCGCGTGCAGGAAACCCGGGGAGCGCATCGACGTGGATCTATCCCCAGAAGCAGCCACGCAAACGTGAGTCAAAGTAGTCATTGTCAGCCATCATCGTCGAACGGAAGGTTCCAAAACATGCTCCATTGCGTGCCACCTCTTCTCTTTTTCCTCGCATTCACTATGCAAGCAACGCGACGGAATCTGCATATCGATTGCAAAATAAATGGTCGCATTCGTGGGAATGTCCCGTTTGGAGAGACCCAGTAGAGCTAATCGGCGCAAGTGGGAACCCAGGAGATGTCGCCTATCCATCCATCATCGCATGGCATTCCGTCCGCAAGAATCGGTCATGGTGCACACAGACACGAAATGCTTGCGTTCGCATCGCACAGAGAAAACCCGTAGCCATGTGCGATGAAAGGATGCTGGGTTTGTGACGTGCGTCCGTGTCACATCACGTTTCCTCGTCCATTTTTCGATGCGGACAGATCCTGGATGTAGGTGGGCCACGCCAAACTCGAATCTCATTCTGGTGCGCACACATCCCCTCTCCTAATCCATACCAAGCTCTCCACTGCAGATAAGAAGGTGCATTCCACTTTTCTGCAGTGTTTTGATAGAAACGAATGACTGCGATAAAGAGGTCCGTTGCGAAGTGGGTTCATTTGTCCGTCCAATCTGGAGACAGGGATCCAAAACGCGGGACGCACTTTACGTGTCCGAACAGTGAAGAGGGTTTGGGGAGCACTCCACAATTCATTTCTGAATCGTCTGAAGCGTAATGGTGGTGTTGTGTTTCGTTGTTTGTTTATGCTAGTGTTTGTGTGTCTCCAACTTCAGTTCAAAAACGACCCCGAAAGAAGAAAAAAAAAGCGAGTGAGCGGATCGAGGAAGAAGCCCCGCCCGCAAAGAAAAAAGTCAAGAAGAACCGCAAAGAGGAGGCTCGTGTGTGTGTGTGTGTGTGTGTGTGAAGGAACGAGAAGACGTCACTTTCGTTCTTTTGCTGTCGTTGGTTTTGCAGACGCCAACGAAAAACGACGAGGAAGTCCCCGACGTGATCCTTTTTTTGGATTCTATTGTGACGTCGCGATTTTTCCCTCGAAGCGACTTGAAGAACGCGCAGAAAGACAAGTGACGGAAAGAAAGCGAGTGAGTAGGCGTGTCGAAGCGAGCGATCTGGTGTTTTCTGCTCGCTTTTGCTGTGCCAAGAAAGGAACGAGCGCGATCTTTTGAAGGGAAACACTGCGGTTGAAGACGACGAAGACGTGCAGCCCAAGGCGTTGTAGATACAAATCGATTGCTCAGAATGAGTGCGCCATCCAGCACTACGGTATCGCCGCGCACGCTGAATGCGGAGTCATGGAACCAGTTGTCGCAAGCGACGCGCGAGTTCGGCGATCAATATGGCACTGGGAGTCAAGGCAGTCCACCCAAAGTGAGTCCAAAGTTCCTACGAACGATGTTTGATCCGTCGGAAAACAAAAACGATTCGGAATGTCTTTTCCGCGTGCGCATTTCTGGCATCCAGTGTCGAAACCTCCAAGGACGCAAGTTTAGTGGCAAAAGCGACCCTTTCGTCGAGTTTTATTGGGATGATCCAAAAGAGAAAGCTCCCTACGCGACGCCTGTGATCAAAGCGGATCTGAATCCAAACTACAAAGGGCTGCTGATCGCATTCGAGTACAAAGCGACGCTGAATCTACTGCCAAAGAAGCTGCTGATCGCCAAAGTGTTTACGAACCGCAAGTTCCAGTCCAAGACGATGATTGGGTGCGCACAGGTTGACCTCTGGAGCGTCGCGACGGGACCCGTGCATCACGACCACCACTTGATTGGGTGTGACAATGGACGCATCGTGTTCAACTGTTATATGGAGCAATGCAGCGAGTGGAATATCTCGGTGAGCGATGTTGGCGTGATGATGCCTGCCATCGCCAATGAATTGGATCGTCCAGAAGGCCACGATTTCCAGGAAGATGCGTCTTTACCCCTGAAGAAGTTTGCAGTCAGTTATAAATGCACAATTGGGACCAGCGAGACGTTTTACATGGGGAATCACTTGAAGCATGCAGAAAAGCGCGTCATGTCCGAAATTAACGAAGTGAGCTTCCAGTCTCTCGCGAGACTTGCGGTGCTCTCGTCGCGTGTGTCGAGACCGAACTCGCAGCAGTTGCCGTCATCCAGTGAGGATGAGTTCTCCGATCCGCTGGTCGCTGAGGACCCCGTGGGTGTGGAATGGTCGACAGCAACAGACCATCTGCCTGCAATCACCCGATATAGTACATTTGATGAGCTTATGTCGGCGACACTAACACTAGAGGTACGGTTAGTTGTTTGGGTCTCCTGTGGTATCACCGTAGCTGTGCATCACTTATCGTGTGGCGTTGTGTCTCTTTCAGATTCGCCAACTATGCGTGGGCAGAGGTCAAATGGCGACGGACCCTGACGGCGGATTTCTCACGCTGCTGGACAAGTACAATAAAGAAAACGTGGTAAGTGAACGATCTCGACGCTCTTCTCGTTTTCGATGCGAGATGCGATTCTAACCTGTTTATGCATTCAGGTCATTCCCAACCAAGATGCTCGCTTTGACGAAGAGATCCGGAATACGCTTTTGTTCGGACAGACGTGGCTGTCGCTGGAGAAGAGTTTCGAGGATGCGCTCCAGGAGCGGATAAAAAAGAAGTTTGACGCCGATCCGACGCTTGGACTCAATGGTTTGGGTTTCTCGGAGCAATTTGTCACCAGCAAATTTGAGCAAAGCCTTACGTTGAAAGGGCACCAAGTTGCTGTTGTGTATGGCACGATCCTGTTTAAGAAGATTCCTGATGTGCGTCAACTGCGCTGCGGGGTGATCAGCGAGTCCGGTATCTCATCGTCCAGCTCGGTTATTGTTGGCGTTCAGTCGTCCAAGAAACCAGCTCGGAAATCGAAAGTGGTGATTCCAATCGAAGCCCAGCGAGTGTTGGAAAAGATGCAGGATCTGGTGGAGCTGATGTCTGTCCGGCAGAAAGACGACAAAGAAGGGAAAGTGCGCAAGGCGACAAAGATCTTGAAGATGCTCCAGATCTCGCACAAAGCGTCCATGCTGTCGTGGGTGTATGGGTCCGCAGAAGCGCTGGATGAAACCAAGAGCATTCTCCTGAGACTGTGGCAGTTTCTGTTGGAAAATATCCGCGTGCGACACTACACGCTGCGGAATGTGTTTTACGAGTTGCTGTTTTATCTGGTGAAGCGTGCGGAGTTGAGCGACTTGCCTTTGTTAGGGTTCGACTCCAGCGTGGTAACGAACTCTCTGGTGTTCAAGCAATCGCACAAAGTGAACAAGAAAGACATCGAGTTTGGGCTGAAGTTGCGCGCAATGCTCGTCGAGACCAAGTTCTGCGTGCTCCAGACCGTCTCTGTTCGCGGGGTGATGAACAACAACCTGATGTTTTTCGTTGCAAGAATGCTCTCGGTCCTGTGCTTCCGTTTACCGAGTTTCGGTGTCGAGCTGTATCAGCTCTGGGCAGACTCCTACACCGAAGACATTCCGAATTTGGCAGAGTTTCAGGTGCACGCCCATGCCGATCTGTTTGCTATGGATGGCTTGGAAGCTCACTTAGACTGGCGCCGCTTTCACAAGGCAGTCTATGACGAGTATGGCGAGAAGGTGCTGAAGAAGCAAGAGGAAGAAGCCGAGGACAAGTATGAGATCACATCTGAAGCGTGGAAGGCGCGCTTTCGTCGGCTGAACGGAGAAGCGAACACCTTGAACATATTATTGGTCGATCAGTGGCTGTGGTATGTTCTCGACACGTTGGCCGTCCTGAACCAAAAGATAGGGTGGATCCATCTTCCTGGCTACGCGCAAGTACTGAAAGTGTTCTTCTTGGAGCTGAAGACGCAGAAATCCGGCTGGCTGCCACCAACTCTCTACAAGCTGTCGTGTACGATGCTCTCGAATCCGAATCTGATCAACCCAATGACCAAATTCCTGCTGAGCAGCACGAACGTGCATGACGTTACTGCAGTCATCGGTTCGGTGGAGCTGCTTGGGGTGTGGATGTATATGATTCGAAGCTGGCGTGTGCGTTTGGGCTCATACCGATTGTCGCATTTGGAGAACAACGATCGATGGAACTTCCACCAAGACGATCAGTATTCGATTCCTGCAGGGGATGAAGTCTCGTTGCTTCCGCCGTCCTTCGACTTCCGGTTTCTCTGCTCTGCTCTTCGCATCCTTTTGGAGTCCGAACACACTCAAGTTGTGCTTACGACACTCGAGTTTTTGTACAATTGTTGGGACTGCTTTCCAGAACGACATGCGGATAAGCTGCGCTACGAGCTGCTGCAGTCTTTCACGCGACTCTTTTTGCACTGGCATCGTGAAATCCGGCATTTCTACCACACCCTCATTGCGTTCCGTGCGATGAAACCTCATGGATGGAACCAGAAAGGAGCATCGTTTGTGAACACGCCTCCTCACAGTCGGCGTCAAATTGATGCAGTCGCTGCGGACTTCAACTCG
Source organism: Globisporangium heterothallicum (assembly GCA_023334155.1). Lineage (NCBI taxonomy): Eukaryota > Oomycota > Peronosporomycetes > Pythiales > Pythiaceae > Globisporangium > Globisporangium heterothallicum. The sequence goes on along the minus strand of JAASGH010000004.1, from coordinate 111,609 downwards.
TCTCTCGGCAGAGAAGACCAACCCGAGAACACCAAGCGGACTCGGTCGTACAGCGCGAGCAACCTTATTGAATCGGTGCACAAACGCTTCAGCGCCTCGTCTCCCCGATCGTCACCTCGCTCGTCTCCTGGTCCGTCGCCACGCTCGTCGGGTTCAGGACTTTCTCTGACTATATCGTCTCCAAGCAATCGTGGCTTCAACAGTGGCAATAGCACGCCTACTTCGGCATCTGGCTCCGACCGCAAAAGCGTTGACGGATTTAGTACCAGCTTCTCGGATCGCAAAACTCGCAGTATTTCCGAAGATTTCAACAAGCTGCCATTGCAGCCACAGCCAAAGATGGATCCGAATATCCAGCTGCAATTCAACCGTTTATTGGAATCCATTTACGCTGCCGCGAAGAAGTACATTGACCGTCAAGCACAGGACGGGAGTCTACTGCGGACGAAGCAACCATTGAAAGCGACCTGGAAGAAGAAAGGAATGCTGCTCAAGCAAGGGTTTATCTACAAGAACACATGGAAGCAGAAATACTTTTCCCTCCAGAATAACAAGCTGGGATACGCTGATACCGAAAACGGCGCAATCAAACGAGAGATCAACGTCATTGGCAGCGCTGTGACAGAGATCTCGAACCAAATTGACCAGTCGCAGGGTGCTCGCGTGGTGCTATTTAATTGCTTCCAAGTCGACAGTGGGTATCAGAAATTCACGCTGTGTGCTCCGACCTATGAAGACCAGCGAGAATGGATCGAGGTGCTCACACAGAATGCAACAGCGGAAACTGCAGTGAAGAAACCAGATGAGCAGCTTTCGCAGATGGACGTTGTCGAGGTGACAGGGAAGCTGGAATCCCTCGCCGGCAAACACGACGCCGCCGAAGCCATTTCGGATGCGCTGTTGCCGTACACTGCACTGGCAGTGAAAGAGTAAGTGCTGTGCATTGTTCGTTTGCGATGCGATGAAGGCGCCAACTAACTGCGTGTGCATATTTGTAGATGGTTGCAATTCCGTGTGGATGCCATGGACATTGAAAGCCGAATCGCTGCCGGTTTGCCATTCCAGATGCCAGTGCTGCTCTCGAAATCGTCTTTGTATGCAGACGATGACTAAATGTCTTGCATGCACGCTGACAAGAGAAAGGATGGAGCAGCTTGCGCGTTTGGCGCGCCGTTGCCAGCGGTTGCGCCAGGAGTGAGATGCGGGTTGCGTGCAGCACGTCCGTGCGCACCAATGGGGAACAATGGGAATCCGCCGATGATTCACGAGCTGCGATGCGCACGCGTCAAGGGAACTCACTCGCCTGCATGTTTCGCGAGTACGAACAACACTACCGAAGAGAAGAAAACACACAAAAAGACTCGAGCAAGATCCGCCATGCGATACTTGATAGATATAGGCTACATGCTAAAGACACAAGCAGATTTGTCCATGCACGATGCGACCGACTTTTGCATCCTCTTTGTTTCCATTTCCGATTCTCGAGAAACCCACCCGCGGGTTATTCGCATCGATGGAGACGGTAGAAACCGCGCATTTGTAGATGACCCAGTTGCTGACGAGCACCCAGATCACAAAGTGGGACAGGCTGTGGCGCGTTTTGTCCCGCCAGATGTGGAACACGTGGTGGTTCATTTGCTCGTCTGGGCATTTGGTTCCATTTCCCCCACTTACCCTTTTTTGAGCATGACTGAGCAGCAGGATGCGGGACATGCGCGCACGAGAGCGACCATTTCCAGAGCCGCAGCAGCCCCATGGCCGCCAGTGATACGCACCGCAGACGCAGACCTCGACGGCAGCGAGCTCGCAGCGCTGGCGTCGTTCGACCTCCCGGCGTCGCCCGTGCGAAGCCCCATCGGCTCGGAAAGCAACATGTCTGTGTGGGTGGAGGCGACAACGAACGGCGAGCAGCGCGTTCACCTAGCGCTCGCCGATGCCTCGGTGCCGTCGCTCCCAGACACGCCCCCGGATGCGCATATCGATGCTACGCATGCGGTAAGTACTGCAGCGGCTACGCTGTCTCTTCGATCGCCGTTTCCCGCTTCGGTCGTCTCGTCGTTTGATACCAGTCTCTCGACGACGACCCATTCCAGCGAAATGCTCGACTTCCCGTTAGTGCTCTGTGACAGCCGAGGCGGAGAGATGGATCGCCATAGTGGAGGGAAAGGCATGTCTTCTGCGATCGTACCGTTCCAGAAGCTGCAGTTGGATACGAACCTGAACCAGACGCTCTTACCGTACAAGTCGACGGATGCGACTGGGAGTTCTCCTAGTGGCACGTCGTCGCCCTCACGAGCGAAGACCAAGCCGTTCGCGTGGGAAGCCGAGGCCACCGCGATGATGTCGAACGACTTCATGCATGCACTTCGACTTGGAGACCTGCGGCCGCAGGAACCCCAGCTTTCGGTGCGCTTGCGAGGCAGTCGCGTGGAATTAGCGTCGGCATCTGAAGAAGATGATGTGGATTTCATGGGACCCGCGGAGAACATCAAGCGACTCTTTAAGCTCCCGTACTCCCAAGCGAGGGTGTCGCTCGCTGTGCACCGAGTGGGGAGCACTCTAGTTGTCGATGGCGAGCTCGAAGACTCGGATCTCCCCGCGGGATTCGAGGACTTCCCCCAGGAGACGATGAAGATCCAGCAGCAATCCGACGAGACCACGCAGAATCTCCTCTACGAGAAGTTTATCTACGAAAGCGCAGTCCAAGGTCGATTGACAGCTCATGATAATGACGACGATTCAAGCAAAGCGTCAAAAGGGGACTACCTGCCTTTACAACAGCAGCCAAGTCCAGCATCCCCCAAGAGCAGTAAAAAGAGTAGCAAGAAGGGAAAGAAGAAAAGCGCCAACTTTGAACTGAAAGCGACGTCCGTTGTTACCCATGCAGCTAGCGAAGAAGAGCACCGTGATGACTCCGAAGCTGGATACACGATTCCTCCTTCTTGGATTGGAGCAACAGAAGCGAATGCACCGTTGAGCGACCAGAATCGGACCACTACAAGAACTGCTACTACCGGGCAGTATTCTGGCACACCAGCGAAAAGTAGGCGCAAGAAGACGACGACTTCGTCTGCATCGTACAGTCCACCTGGACGAGCTACCTCTTCGTCGCCTGAATCGCGCCAGTCACATGACCCGACATTCCAGCGCATACTGAAATGGAAGTTCCATGACTTGAAAATGGTGCGTGCTATTTCGCCGTCTTGATTCTGAAGCTGGATTGCTTGATGCGATCCAACCACAACCCCCCCTCTCTGACGCACTTTGTTTTGTTTGCGTTGCACCTGCTGCAGATCCTCGGGAGTCAAGTGCTGCTCTTCAGTAACAAAGAGCATCCAGCCGTTTCGCTGAAGCTTCATGATATGGATAAAGATCTGTCACTTATAACAGTGCTCGACTACTATTTGGATAATGTGATCGCAAACATCCCCGAGCTCGCGATCTGTATGCACTCGAAAGGTTTGGTCCGTGGATACAAGTTGGTGGAAACACGGCAGATTCCGTACATGTCTGGCACAGGACGACCGCTTTTCGATATCCAGGATGTCAGCATGAACGCGTCCATGCTGCTGAAATTCCTGCAGGAGAACTGCTCACGACCAAACGGAACATACTGGCTGTATCGCAAGGAGGGAGAAAATTCGCTCCGATTGTACGATGTCAATGTCCTCTCTCAAGGAAAGCAGCTGAAGTGGAAGTACATGATGGCGATGCTATGCTATCGCTTTGCATCTCGAGCGTCCAGGCTAATGTATTCGTTGGCGAGTGAAACTCCACGTCTTCAGCGCCAGTTGCAGCAGCGGCAGCGGGAGCTATTGAGCACCTGCATGAAACTGTTGAGTGAGATTTCCCAAGCTGGCGGATCAGCCCACAGTTCCATTTGCTCGTCTGTGAGTGAACAACTGGCTGATACGTATCTTCGCGAATGCGACCACGTTACGAGTCCGAAGTCTGGCAGCGCATTTGCAGAAAAGGAAGACAAGGACGAAGAGCTGGAGACTATCGTGGACTCGCTGGAGAAGGCAAAAGAGTATTTACTGGAAAGCATTCGCTCTTTTGAAGAGTGCATGGTCCCCGACTCGACCTCTTCTCTTCCGCACAAGGATCTTGAAATTGACGCGGGTGATCAAACAGATACCGACATACAAGAAGACGAAACTGAAGAGATGGATACTTTTATGGACGAAGAGCGTAGTAGGTTGCAGCTGAAGTTCAGTTCTGCGTGCCTTCAACTTGGCCAAGTGTATGCAAAGAACGAGAGGTGGAGCGATGCTATTGGCTCCATCCTCGACAGCTGTAGGTTCCTGCCGCTGAGCGCGATTCCAGAAGACATCATGCCATTCTCGTCAACGTCGGTGAAGAACCATCAAATCGACGATTTGCTGGATAATCTCGACTTTGAAGGCATTGGCGGAGCGAAAATTGATTCAGGGGGAATGATCATTTGCTCGAAAGGGAGCGAGTTGCGGTGTCGCTTGCTCGAACTCGTGGGCGATATGGCCACGCAGCATCCCGTGGAGATTACCCGAGCGCTTCTGAGTCTCTATCGCATCATTGGAGGAGAGCGAAGAGAAGAGTTGGCTGATATTTCGGAGCCTCCGCGACGAAGACGCTGGATGGAGCAATTTCAAGACGGAGAGCGAGACACAGCAGATGGCGTGCGGGAAGAGCTCCTTGCGCTATCCTTCAATGCGTACTTGAGAGCACTTTCTCCGTGTGTTGACTCGGAGCTGTACTTGTGAGTTCCTCGGTGCTACTCTTTCGTTTGGCGAGTCTTTTGCTAACTACTACTGTGATCGGTCGTGTGTGCAGTCTGTTGATGAAGAAGTTAGGGAATGCCAGCAACGAGCTCGGTAAATACTTCCTCGGGAGTCAGCGCGACTACGTGGAAGCCTTTCGCTGGTTCGAGCGCGGGTGCAAGATTTTCAGCGAGATCGAAGGTAAGCGAGCCTGCTTCCCTCCTTTTGCACCAGGTGTGGTCCATGTATCAATACGCTTTCGTGTCTGCACAACCAACAGATGGAATCAACGTCGCGCTGTTGTGTGCCAACCTTGCTCACTTGCACAAGATCCTAGCTCAAGGTCAAAGTCCCCAAGCGAGGAAGACGCACTACGAATCCGCTATTCAGCTTTGCAATGATGCGCTGCAGCATCTGAAGCAGAATAAAGCAGAACTTGAGCTCCACCGCAAGGTAAAGGGCGAGCTAGCACTGACATATCTGGTGTGGGCGGTAAACATGGCAAACGATTTTTCTGTCGATCGCGAGGCGTCGCTCATCAGCACCAGAAACGGTGACGAAGACACTATCCGCGATCTCAGGAAGCAGCGCGAAAACGAAGTCCACAAGACGTTCAACAAGGCGCTATCACTGTACGCTGAGCTGGAGGATCGCAAGCAGGTAGCATCGACGCACTACCAAATGGCGTCTTTCCATAATCGCACAATTTCGAGAGAATTGCAGGATGAAACAACATCAGCGGCGTCGCACGGGAGCGAAGGAACGCCTGAAAAGTCATTCAGTGCTACCCTGAAGAGCCGAATGGAGATTGCGCGACGGCATTATGAGAAAGCACTTGGCTACTTCGGAAAAGTGGAGGTGGGCAAAACGTTTGTGCTCATCCACCAAGAACTGGCGGACCTTTATGCTGTCGGAGGACGCGTCGAAGACATTGAGCATGCTCTGCTGATCATGCTGAACACGTACGATGCGTTCAATAACCCATCTGTGTTCAGCTCCAATCAAGAGCGCGATGCGATGCTGTCTCTCGCGGGTGAAGTTGTTGCAAAGGTGAAGCTGATATTGCACCAGTTGATCCGATTAAGCAGCTCGCACGCTCAAGCGACGAATGGTGCCGCGAAGGCGAAAAAGCTGGAGATGTACAAGAAGATGTACAAAGAGGTGATTTATTATGACGGTCACAAGGCTGGGAGCATCGTGCCGATGCTGGGTACTTTGCGTTCAATGTATTTACTCTAATGCGTACAAATGAACGTGACCTTCGCTTTTTTGCATGGAAGATTTCTGTACTAGCTGGTCAAGATACACCATGCTGGATGCTTCGAGCTCGTTGATGATGATCGCCTGAGAAGTGCCTTTGGAGATGCGACCAGTGTACTCGGCGTAGAAGAAATCGCCGTTGAGGCTGTTGTTCTCGCCAGCCAAGGAGCGAAGCGCGATGCTGCGCGGCCAACTACAACGGGAGACAACAGCAATGCGCTTAGCACAGAGGCGCTGGGAAACATTCAGCGATGCAGCCATGGTTCACCTTAAGTGTGAGTTCGCGGATCCGCCAACGACGACTTCGCGCTCGAAGGATGTTAGCAAAGCGCGGGCAACGACATTGGAATTGGCTTCACACCAGTACAGATACCTGCAGCAACACAGAGACACGAGTAGAGTAAAGCATTCATCAGCGCCGTGAACGGAAGACCTGGCAGGTGGAGCACACTGACTTTGAATCCACTGCGATGCCATCAAGACGTGTGATCGAGGACAGTGTAAGCACCCGATGCGCCGTCATGAGAGGTCCAACTTTGTCATCGCCAGCCACTGCATTCGCTATCCCAGCGTCCGAGTCGCCCAACATTTTCGCTTTATAGATCCGACCGGTTTTCTCGGTGAAGTAGAGTATTTTGCTCCTGGCGTCAATCGCTACCCCTCTCGGAGAGTCCAGGTCGGTTAGCAGCACTTGTGGCGTGCGAGGTACCGACGATGCAGAGATCTGGATGCGCGAAATGGTGCCTTTCGATTCCAGCGAGAAATACAGCGACGGCGAACTTTCGCTCGCACGGATGCTTCCAACTGCGAGTCCGCGGACGCTCCAGGCATTTTCGTGGACGATCTCAATCCTGGTCGTCAGCAAGCTACTGCGATAGATCTTGCCGTCTCCTGAGTTGGACCAGAACAGCCACTCTTCCGCTCTGTCGGGACCAAAGAGCGAATGATCCTGCACAGCGAGCGCGTGCGGCGAAATGGAGGATGTGCTCAGCTCGATACGTTCGACAATGGGAGACGCGTATCCCGAAGCCCGCATCTCGCCGTAGTTTGGCGCGAACCCCTGCATGGCTCCACCTGTTGTTCGTATGCTGCACTCCTCGTGTCGCACAAACTCGGCTGCAGCGCTGGGACTGGATGGATAGCGCTGCGGCAGACCAACGAGGCACTCGACCGTTTCAGGAGTCCATCGCAGCACACTCGCGCACTTCGTGCCTTTGACCGTCAATTCGAGCACATCCGACTGCGTCTGTCCAAAATTGACGCCAACCCACTTCACGCGAGCCAAGGCGCCGACAACGATCTTGGGTTCCGACCCATCGAGGTTTGCGCTTTTGATGCTGCGACTGTCACTCCAATACAAACGACCCATTCGTTGGTGCAGCGCCATGCCGACAAAGCGAGCATACTCAGTGGATCGCTCGAGCTCCATGAGGCTTTTGTCCCGATTGTTGTACGCAAAGATGGTGCCATTGCTCTGTTGCCGATAGTAGACCGTGGACGTGAACTATACGATCAGGAAGACAAGTGAGGTCGTCAGGTGAAAGAGAGATGCAGTCTGCTTGAAGGAAGAGACGCAGAAAGCGCAGCTCCATCGCAACGGATTGCATGCATCCTTACTCTTGACGAAGTCAGGACTCGCTGGTGCACGCAGGAGGAGATTGCAAACAGCAGCAGCAGACGAAGACGAAACATGGGGGTGATGGAGGGGAGATACTGCAACGCGCTCATAAAGATGTTGCGACTGTCTCGAGAAGCGCCGCCTCTTGGAGCCAAAGGGACGGTCGTTGAGCTTGCTCGCCTCAAGATGGCAGCGATATATTGAGAAAGTGTCCTCTCACCCCGTTTATTCAGCGATACAGAGCTGTCCCATTCCCACAGAAAAGAGCATTGGAACACACTATTAAGTTAACGACTACATAGAATATCCAGCTGATGCAATAGAAGGCAACGCTGGTCTGCACCACCGCAATGGTTCCGTTGTTGCCATTTCTCTTCTTCCGACTCTACAAGGTGCACCCTCTCAGCACCTGCGCAAAGCGCATCCAAACACCAGCACGCAACAGCGCATTCTCTTTCTGCTTCTTCGTGTCGCTCCGTAGCTCCTTCTTCTTCATGCACCGTGACGCTTTCTCCACCTTCATCCTCTTGGCGTTGACAGCAGCCATTGAAGGTTTCTGCTTCTCTTCCTTCTGCTTTTGTGCTCGCGAAGTGCGTCGGAAGAGCGTCGTCAACTCGCTGCGCTTCTCGCTTCTTGGGACGACTCGCGGCTCCTTTCCCGTCTTCCTCGTGCGCAGCGTGAAAGAGGAAAGGGATAGCATCCCAGAGATTGCTTCGCCTTGCCACGAAGACGTGGACGAGCAGTTGGGACCAAAAACCAGCAGGAAACTCTGAATCGGAGTGGCCATTGCTCCTATCGCAGTGTTGCTGCAGTTGTGGGAAGCAGTCGAATGCTGACGCGGCTTGTGTGTGTGTGTGTGTTCTCGATGGCGTCTTGGGCTCTGAGCGGACCGACACGAGTCGGGTCCGTCCGAGAGCAGCAGCGTAGCTACTTGTGGAACGCGACGTCGTCCCCTCCGCATTCTGGGTTAAAGAAAGTCGTTTCTGGCCAGTAAAGAGAAAGGATGAGGGAACAACCGCCTAAACACCGACGCGTGAAGTTCCGCACGACGAGATCCTTATCGGATGCGTTTGGGCTTACCGCAGGATCGGTTGGGTCGCTTTCAGCGATTTCTTCCAGCGAAAGAACAAACGGAAAAACTTTCCAGCTGAAATATTTTATGAGCAGCGATTAAACTGGAAAAAAAGAACTAAAAAGCGTGCACACTCGGGCTTCTCTTTGCTTCTTCGCGACACAAAATGTCAGAAAACGAACGCTGTCTCCAGTCTGCGAAGACTCTCGCAGCGAGCACACGCCAGCAGCAAGTGCTTGGGGACCCAGCCGCTTCACTCGTTTGATGACAATGACGATATCTCGGTAACACTCAACTCAGACGAACCACTTGGACTTCACGTAGACTACTCGCTATCTCACCCACCGCTGCTGTGTGTGTGTGCTCTCTCGCTTCTAGGCGTATCCCACAAACAATTGTGCGATCTGCATGCGCAACTCGGTGCTCAGTAGCCCCTTCTGCTTGCTGGTCGCCTTCATCTCGTTCTTCCTCATTCCCATCGCTGCGCTCGATCTCTTGATTCTTGTTGCTGTGGACGACGACGTCGAAGCGTCCGGAGCCACTGACTGTTGGAGCTGCTCCAGTGTTGGCGAAACCCGCCGGAATCGCATCAACCTGTTCCTGGCGCCATTTGTGGTTGCTGGTGACGTGGCAAGCTTCTCGTTCCTCTCTCTGTTCTTCTTCTTTCTCGAGAAGAGCGAAGACAGCGGTGATGGTGATGATGATGATGATGTCTCAGCAGCGACGAGTTCACTTCGGGTCGATCGCGGTTCCGAGTCTTTTGCACCGACGCACCAAACGAAGCAATGGAGCGGAGTCGCCATCTTGAATAATACTGCCAGCAATTCGCTCTCAGACGTCACACGCGGTGGGTTGAAAGCGAGAAAACGATCCATCTCCTCGAATCACGCTCCGCCCAATGATATCCCAGAAAGCATCAGTTGATAGATCCGTTAGATGGGTGCACCTCGACATGGAAACGCCAATCTGCGAGTCACGACTGGAGGTCGTTGCTGTTGTGGTTCTGTTTCCCCTTTGCTACCAAGCGAACCTTCTACCCCAACCGCATGTGGAAAGAAATTGCATCAAGCTTGACTGCTGCTTCGAGAACGAAGAAGAAATAATAACACACGCAGGTCCCTGCACCACATCGTGGAAATGCGCACAATTATCCAATCTGCATGGACTCTTTTGCAATGGCTGTCGAGCAACCAAATGCCAATTGCTGCTGAAATATGTGCAAAATGGCACCTTGTGTTTTGTGGTGCAATTCGAGCATTCATCACTGGCACTCCAATATATATTGCACTTTTTGCAATGCTTGATTGGACAGGAAGAATATGGGATTACTCGCTGCCGTTCGATCCCCTCCTCGAAAAAGCTCACAACCGCATGCGATGCTACCGCCGTGGAAATGGCCGATGCGGAACGTTTGGCTCTCTTCTCACCATCCTCTTCTTCTTCTCGGCGACCATTTTCCCAGAGAGAAGGAGATGGAAACTGTCCAAGATCGCGAGATGCGACAACACGAAGGTGCACCTCGTCGGAGAAAACGCGAGAACGAACGGCAGGATCGCACCGAGATCTTCGCATCGAGGTCTGCACGAATGCACTCGTGCGTCGGAGGGAAAGCTAGCTAGCTGGAAGCATCGAAGCGCGTATATCTGTGCTGCAAGTGGATAGTTTCTTTCCAGCATCCACTGACACTCGTCGAAAGCGGTCTCGAAATGGTGTCATGTTCCAACCAAATGGACATCGAAAATGCTGCTCGGTCTTCCCGATGACACCTCGACCTTCAGTTTTTCGCAATGCGGTTCCTCTTTCTCCCTTTTCTGACCTCAAACGGTTGGGTAGTGTTGCTAAACTTGTAGCGAAGCGGTTTCCCGTGTGCATGAAACGCCATTGTGCTCGTTTGCTGCCACGAAAGTCATGGGTGTACTCGAGTGCGCGCGCAGGTGTGTAGGTCGCTCCTATTGGTCGAATGGCATCCCCGCTTTGCGCGAAGGATTCACCGCTGACAGCGCATGCGGAAGACGGCGAGGACGAGGGGAGCAGCACTGCATCGCCTCGAAAGATCCCGCGTGGCGCTGCGCCAAGTCGAGCTGCCAGCAATGCGCACATCAAGGCTGAAATCGATGTCGCGCAGAAGCGATTGCAGCGCGTTGCCCAGGTAAAACACGAGTCTGCTTTCCTATTCTCACCGTCTCGCTCCCCCTTTCATGAGGATATGCAATCTCATCGAGCCTCCGGTGATGCCATTAGAATTTCTCCATCGAGTGGAAAAAATTCCTAGCGTACGCGATGAAAATCAAGCAATCCACGGACGCGACATTCGACAAGAGCGGTCTGGAAGACCTGCTGCTTCAGTCCCAAAGCGGTCTTGTCATGCTGCGCGAGATGAAGAGCAAGCGCGAAAGGAAGTGGCAAGAAATCTCCGAGCGATATGGCTACGCTACCTCGCTGGATACCACCATCCCGAGCAGCGACACCGCACCCACTGCGCAGCAAAGACTAGACAGCGGGAGTCATCCACCGATCACCATCCGCCTCGTGGAGTACAACCGACAGAAAGCGCGCGTGTGTCGGCTGTTTCTCTCCAGAACGCGACTGCTCTTGGATGGCGGACAGCAGCAGCAGCGTGGACGACAATCGCGCGAGCAGTCGGTAAAGCGACACCATGCAGCGGTGAAAACGCTCGCCGAGGCGACACACAACCAGCATCGACTGATGCACCACTCCGCAGGGATCGCGGTGAACCCGCGAAAGGATGCAGGAAGCGATCCGAGCCATACCAGTGGCACTGACGCGCACTCGCTTCAGATCGTCCAGCTCCAGGATATGGAAATGTACATCCGCTACACCCACGAGAAGCTCCGAGTGTCTCTGCCCTTGGAAAGGCTTTTCATTCGGATGCGGTGGCTGTGCACAAGTCACCGCTATCACCTTCGACAGCGGATGCTCGCGCTGCACCATCGGCAAAAAGCAAACAACTCCCCCATCAGCCCGCCAACGATCGCGGAGAAAATCAAGAATCGAGATTCGGTCGCGGCTGCTTCCTCTTCACACGCTCTGGTGCACTGCCCGCTGTTTGCACTCTCCCCGATTCAGCTGGATGCGGAGTTGAAGAAACGCATGCAGCGGCATCTAGTGCCATCGTCGCCATCGTTTTCTTCCATGGACGCGAGCGTCGATGTCGTAGCGCTGAAAGCTCAGGTCAACCAACTCCTTGCTCGCTCGATCAAGGTCGATGCGATCGATTCAAGCACAGTAGAGAGCGAAGACACTGCCGAGGATCAGCACGGTTCGGACGAGAAAAGCGAGACACCCAGCGAAGAGCAGCAGATGGCTCCATTCTACTCTCGCGCTCGTGTCCGCTCCCACTGGGAGATCCTGCAGCTAGACATTCTGGAGTGCAGCGACCAGAACGCCGATCCTGGTGGCGAAGTCATTGGCACCACTCATGTTCAACGCACGGATGCACCGTCGTCCCGCAAACACGACGATGATCCGCTCCTACGAAACGAATGGGACCTGCTGCGTTTAAGCGACATGGAGTACGTCCGGATTCGCATCGAAGCGCTCGCAAGCACCCACTTTGATCGAGCGACAGTGGACTTGCGGACGAAAGGCGCCGCAGTGCGTCCGTCGTCCAGCTCCAAATCCGATAAACCCCAGCACAGCAGCGACGGTCGAATCGATCTGGAGGGTGGTCGGCAGCCACCACTTTTCGGCGATCCGACAACCTCCACTGGCGAAAGCATATCCCCCGACGCCGTTTACGCGTTGTATGTTTTGCGGGTGGTATCGTGCCGCGCCAAGCGCCATCGCTTGCTTCGACTGCTCAATTACTTCCACTACATCGCGCTCGCTCGACGAGGATCTGGGGAAGCTAGTCCAACTCCGAGCGAGAATGTCAGCAACGGTACCGGGACAGCAGCGAAGACGAAGGCGAACTCGACTTTCGGGTCCCATCCAGCATCCAGGTGGCAAGTCGAAAAGCGACAGAATGAATTCGTCGTCATGGAGAATCGGGAGCGTCGCGGACCGGGTTCAGGTTCCGAGCTGGACGAAGATGGCGATCGAGAGGTTTTCTTTCCAGCGGCCAAACGCGACCTAGAGATCATGGAGCGACATATGCTTCGAATTGCCAGCGTGTTTGTGCAAAAGCAAGAGCGCGACAGTCTCCCGACTCCGCAAGCAGCGAACGGGAGCCGGGTGCGTCGCGGTGATGGGGTGGCGGACGATCCAGGAACGGATTCCGTAGTGATGGCGATCGATCGAATGGAAGTGATTTGCGACATCTACGACTGTGAGCTCAGTCTTCTCCAAGCGAAACTGGAGTTGGTTCACCTTTTGGTGCGCAATGGGTGCGAGTTTCTCGAAGACGCGGAGAGCCATGAGACCGGTTCGCAAGACCTTCCGCTCCACAGCGCCGTTCTCCTGTCGATCTTCCAGCATCGTCCACTCATTGATTTTTCGCACGCGTACTTCTACGAGAGCTACGCCGCCGAGATCCTGCATTTGGAACTCCAAGCGAGTCTTCAACAGCAAATACGCGATCATTTCATCGAGTGTCAAGGCGATCTGTCGACGACCAACAGCAAGAACAAGAACAGCGATGACAAGAGTGCCGACGGTGAGGAGGAGTCGCAGTGGTTTGTGCGTAAACTCATCCACGCGGACCTGATTTCTCGCCTTTCTCGCCACCAAGACGAGTTGATACAGGAAGCCGAGCAAAAGTGGTTCTGCATCGCTTCCGTGGGGGAGCTGCATGTGCTGCACCAAGCGATTTACGAAAAGGTCCTCGTCGATTGGAAGCTGATTGTGTCAGTGGAGCTTTCGACGATCCCCGCGCAGTGCCTGGAACGCAGTAGCGACGATTTACTGAAAGGAAATGGCTGGCAGCTCGTTTTTCCTCCGAACCTCATCATGGACTGCTGCCGGAACCTTCAGCTCAATCGTCCAGCTGGTGCAAACCCCACCCATGTCTCCGACCTCGTCCGCTCGATGATCCACGCGCTGGCGTTAATGGAATGGCACCAAGAACTCGGTCGAAAGGTTTACGAAGCGAAAGTGCTGGAGCGGATCCACAGGTTTCAATATGATTTCGTGAATCGAATGGACTCCAGCGACCAGCTGCACCATTTCTTCTTTGACGGCACTCCAGGTGAGACGGAGGCAGACGGACTGGTTCCCATCGCTTCTGACTTGCTTGGTGAAAGAGAGTTTGTGCGTGTGGCTGCTGAGAATGCAGCAATTACCGGCAGCAAAACGGTTCCCGAATGGCTTGAGATCCAGCTTCTGGTTGCTGAGAGACGCAGTATCGATGGCGGGGATGGCAGAAAGTCTTGGCACTTTGTGTTCTCGGATTTCCAAACGCGGTGGACACGCTTCCTCGCCGATGTTGTGCGCTATCAGGACTTGATCGGCGCCGAAGTCTTTGATTTCGCGTCTTGCTCCCCTTTCCTGTTCCTTGCAAGCTCAAGTGAGCGGGATTCTACAGTGAAGAGCGCCAAAGCCGTCCAAAGCAAATACGCCGAAGAACTCGCGGAGAAGATGCAAGATGAGATGCAGCAAAACTGCTTCCCGTATTGGATCTCGCTTGAGCAGCTCAAAGACCAGTTGAAACAGCGATTCTTCATCGCCCAGAGTGCTGCACCTTCACCCAAAGCGGGAGATAGTCCAAGCAGAGGTGGAGACGAGCCACAGGACGTTGACCACGATTCCCCGTCCTATTCGGTCGAGACCGTGTATATCCTGCGCTGCGAAGCATGCTCCCAGTATCTCCAAGCGGAAGCTGCAGTGCCCAGATACTTAGTTCGCGTGGACCGGTGCTTGACGCGATTCCGCAACGAGAGAGCGCTGATGCAGACGCTGAGTCCTCCCGTTGCAGCAGCCTGTGCGTTCACCGCGAACCGAGCTTCGCATCAGGACGCGGGTCAGAAGACGAAGAGTCTAACGCGGTGGTTAACGTCAAAGCTCGACCAGCTGCGGCAAGACACGTACACAAAGGATCGACCACGCAGCGACTTCTGCGCAGCGATGGACGCGTTCGATGCCGCACAAGGCAAGAGTCCGAGACACTCTCCTTCCGTCCATGCTGCTGTCGAGGAGACCCAGTTGCTCTTGGCAATCCCTTCGCAGCGCTACCTCATCGACCAGTTTGCGGTGCCGCTATGTCGCGAGCAGCCATCGGCTGCGTTCAGTCAAGCGTTCGCACTGGCAAACGAAGAGCGAGTCGAGACGTTGCGCACACTGAGCTCGATCCTCGAACACTTCCACTCTGCGGTCGACTTGATCCGCGTCAAGAGCAGCTTTCATTTCGTCGTGAAGCGCTACAAGAGCGCTGCAAAAGCGTCTGGCCACCACCGAAAGCGGATCATCCTCGAAAGGTCGAAGGCGACCGGCCGAATGGCTGCACACGGGTTACTGGAGCGGTGGCAAGCGCATTTCCATGAAGAAATCCGAGGTTTCCACGACCGCATCGTGGATTCTCTCCCTCAATCCGCTGCGTTCTGCAACATCTACGCTCGCACCAGCAGTGATAGCGTCAAAAACGCCAACCAATCCCAGTCTCCTCTGCTACAAACCATCAGCAGATGCACAGAGAGATCCAACACGGAGCTCGCCACCTTTCTTCGATGCGCGACATCCTTTCTGTTCATGCAGACGATCGGAAATCAGCACTTTGAAGGCGACGGTATGGTGGATCCAGCGTGTCGAAAAGGTGGTCAACGAAAGCGACTGCAGCGGTGTCTGTGGGATCTCTCCGACCGACTGAAGACGGACCAAGCGCGACGATGTCAGCGATCGCATGACGACATTCTATCGCGCTTCGCCCCCATCCTTTCGTCCGCATCTGAAATGCTGCAGCTCTTCTACAAAAGTGCATCGACATCGACATTGGCAAGCCAGTCGGAGCGCGAAGTGTGCGCGTTCTGGGAAGAACTGGTTAAAACCCAGCACGACCTGAAGTTTGTGGCTTGCTTGACCGATTGGCTCGATCTGCAGCGCGTGTTTGTGTGGGAGCATATCCGTCCTTCTCTACCAGCGCATGGTTTTCAAGCCGAATGCACCGACGACGGGACGTCGATCGCTGTCTCTCCTCCGTATGAGCTAGAGGTCTCCGCAATCGCTGCGCTAGAGAAAGTCTGGGAACGCTATGAACTCATCGTACCGGAGCATGAGCACTCCAATGCTGAGCAATCGACGGAGCCAGGCTATCAACAAGCGTCTTCGGAGGCTCCAGGAGAGACACCACTCGTTCGCCTGCGTGGCAACCATGACGACCGAAGAGCACGCTTGGGTCAGAAAGGATACAGCAGAGGCTCTTTTGCACAGCGAAGCGACTTGATGGCGATCACTTCGGGAGGAGTACGCGACGCTGTGCTGCTGCCATCTCAAGGCAAACTCACCCACCAATTGGAGTTTCTGCGTCTTCACTTTGAGCTGGTGTGGCTTCAAGCGGATATCATGGAGATGGAGCGCCATTACGAGAGTTTCCTGAACCAGCGCCGCAAGTACCAGAGCGTTCAGATCGCTACGACCACTTCGGGTAACACACACAAGCATCGCCAGCAAGGGAGTTGCTCACCGTCGCTCCTGTCCATGAGCAAATACTATCGCCGCATCGAGGAGGAGGGTCGCGAAAACCCCTCCAGCGTACCTTCGAACGCGCATGGAGAGCAGCAAGTCACTCGTCGCTTCTCGCGCGGCGAACTCGTCATCCCAGCGAGCGAGATGAACATGTTCCTCCAAGATATGGCCGCCGAATGCGCGCAACACCATTCGACGCAAACCGGAGTCTATGAAAGCGCGATCCAGACGCTCCAACGACAGCTTCGCAGCGTTCACCGCGCGTACGACGTGCTGCAGGTCAACACCACGCGAGGTCGCGGAGAAGAAAGGATCAAACGAGAGTCCTACGCGGTCGATCACGCGTACCAACTGCATTTCCAAATGGAGACGCTCAAGAAGGAAATGGAAGGCATGGCGAACCGGATGGACCTGGAGCGCTGGGAGTTGCAGTGTCAGCTCAGCGAAGAATACGAGAAGAAGCTGGCGGCGATGCACGCGCAATTGCTCACCAAGCAGCAGCAGTTTGACGAATACCGCGTGACGATGCAGCATGATCTCCACGCTCAGCTCCAAGGTGCACAAACGCAACTGGTGCAGCAACTAGTGGACCACTCCGGGTCCGTGACCGTGGAGATGAAAGCGCATTTCCTCGCGAATCTGCGTGGGCAACACGAGCACGACCATGTCCAGAAGGAAAATGTCGCACTCAAGCAGACGCTGCTGAGACTGCAATCGCTGCTGGCGATGCAGCAGCAAACGCATGACGCGAGTCGAGAGCGAGAGGAAACGCTGCAGCGGCGCCACAAGGCAGCGGATGTAATGCTCCGGAACGAAGCCGCGCAGCTGCAGCAACGCATCAAGCAGCTCGAGGGGGATATGAGCAAGCTAAGCCAAGAGAAGACGGTTTACATGCTCAAATGGAACAGCTTGCAGAAGCAAAGCGAAGCAGCGGCGCAAAAAAGGCGCGAAGCAAAAGTTCGAGCTCTTTCGGTGCCATACCACCGCGCAGTATCCGCTGCTCCGTTCCCGATCGACATTGAAGCACAAGGCGAGGTTGGCTCCGTGTCCATCGCTGCTGGGATGGAGGTCAATGGATCCTCTCGACGTCCCCAACGTCGCGGGCGTCTGCCGAGCGTTGAGGACGAGGAAGAAGCTTTCGAGCAAGAGCATGAAGTGAAGATCCGCCAGAAGGTTGGACACTTGAGCGGAGCAGTGGAAGAAGACGGGGACTGCGCGTCTTCATCCAGCAATGCACGCAGCGAGCGGCATTTCCAGAACTCTGCGCGCCATTTCCAGAACGAGATCCGACGACTGCAGCAACAGCTCGCGAAAGAGAGCAAACAGAAAGCGACGTTGATGGACCAGGTGACCCAGTTGCGCTCTCAGAACCTTGCGTTGTCATCCGGAGACAACCAGCATCCGTTCCACGAAGAAGACACCGCGGAGATGCAACCTCCGTGCGTGCAAGGCGAAGACGAGTTCTCCCGAATCCAACAGGTGCGACTCCAGTACCCGCAAGCGTGTCAGGGCTTGACACTGCGGATGAGCTCACCGAGTGCAAGGACACCGAGCGCTGGTGTTGGTCGCGTCCTGACCGCGCCATCGACAAGCCCACGCGTCCGAGCCAAATCAGCCTCAGTCTGCACACCAACACGACCCGCTCACCCCGCCGCTCCGACTGGGGCTGCTGGAGTCGCGCATAAGCGTCCCAGCTCGTCATTCTCGCCGCGGTCTTCTTCGTTGCATCGCACGCAAGCAGCCACCCTTGGCATTGCGTCTCCAAGGAGCTCCGGACTTCCTCCTGCTTCAGCATCCTCTGCTGTGGTCGTTGCACCAGCGACTCCCACGCGGAAATTCGAGGTGCAGAAGCGAACCGATGCAAAGATCGGCGGGATTGCAGGAGTTCCGAACACGCTCTCGGTCCGAGAACCATTGCCATACAGATAAGCGCACAATGCGATGCGAGCAAAGATTAGGTCTGAGGAAACGAGCGCGACGTTAATTTACCGATTACCACAGAGATGAAGAAATGTAACCTAGAAAGTAAAAGATAAACGAGAGGGACGGTCAGTCTTCCTGCATGTCGCTCGTTTGCTTGGTTTGCACCGAGAGCCAACTAGCTCATGGGGAAAGTCTAGCGCGCACAGACTGCCAAAACAAAGCAGAAAGCACCGGTGAGACCGCTATCGCTCGTCAAAAGAGGAAAGCGCTAGGAGAATCCACCAACCGCACCACTAGTGCATGTTCGCAGAGTTGCGAGGTTGTTTTGCTTTTGATGTTGCTAGCCCTACTTTACGCGCCGTCTTCCCTGTAGGTACGCGAAAAGAAGTCAGTATCCTGCTGCCTCGTCTCGAGCACATGAAAGCAAACGCACCAGTCAGGGGACATGCCGAAGTAATCTTCCACACTTTCTTCTGCCTCGTCGTCGACCATTTCCGAGTCTTCCATCACTTCGTCGTCTAGCTCGTCATCGTACGCGATCCTGGGTCCAAAAACGCAAGCTCGCATCAGCCTCAACCACTCGCTATACGGCAAAGAACTCCACGCATCCAGCTTACCCTTTGGACATGCACGTAAAGTACAAGATTTTCTTTTGGTTTTTATTGCAGAAGAAGTAGTTGAACGACCATCTGCATGCACCGATAGCATTCGCGAGCGTCAGATATAAAAGTGCCAGTCTCATCAGCAAAGGGGGAAAGCAAGCACGGTACGTACAAGTTGCCGTCAGAGAACGGATCCGAGTCCATGTCGGGGATATAACTGTACACCTCGCACTCTTCCAACTTGATCGTCTCCGAGATCGCTTCCCACATCTTCTCGACAAAGCCATTCCCTTCCGCGTCGATCAGCTCCGCCAGGTCATGGTTGATGCGCTGGATCGCGAGTCGGAAATCGAGTTCCTTGCAGAATTGTTCGGGTTTCACGGTGCTGAAATCATAGTCGGGGAAACTCGCGTTCATCGTTGAGATCAGGTTGATGAGCAGTTTCCGCGTCGCCGGTGCCGTGAGCGGACCCAACGGCGAGCTCGAGAGCAGGTCTTTCGAGGCAGAAAGCGCTTCGAGCTCCTGCTGGTAGTACAGCTCGAGACTCTTCGCGAGCTTCTTGTCGCTGCCGGCTTTTTTGCAGGAATACGCTTCGATCTTGCTGCAGAGCACGCGGTCGCCGATCTCGTAGGAGCCCAGCACCGAGTTGAGCCATGCGAGCGCGTTGTCTTCGAGGTACTTCATGGCTGGCTTGTGTTAATATGTGTGTGTGTGCGCTTGTGTGTACGTACGTGATTGCAGTGGCGCGTTTCCGATACTGAACGCACGCATGTGCGAAGGAAGGAAAGAAGGAAAGAAAACCGAACAAGATGATGCATTATGTGTGATGCGAAGATAATCGTAAAATACCTATATGTAGGGAATGGGAGGATTCGTTTAGGCTTGCGAATAGTATGTGGGTTGCATTTTTTCATACTTTTCGCACTTTGTTTCCTCACAAATGCGATACATTACTTGCACATGCTTTGTGATTTGTTGCGACGACGCGGTCGACGTGGAAGTCTGCAAAGAAACGACTGCACTTTACTATTGCGAGTGCAGAGTGAAGGTCTCTCTGATGCAATCGAAAGTGTGTGTGTGAAAGAAAATGGTATCACAATTCACAGCGCCATCGTCACATGTCTGTGGATGTTTCCTCACAGGATGCAACCATGCTCGAAAGGGTATCTATTTTCACGATATTGAGTTGAAGCGCGGCTAGGGCTGCAGACTGGAAACGGGAGAGAGGAACAATGATGGGTTCGCTCGACCCGGGTCCAACCGGGTTCGGACTCGCGGGTTGTCCTCAGCAACCAATACCCTCCAACACGCTATCTCGATGCATCCGTTTCCGAAGGGTATCAAGTTATACACGCTTTTTTGTCGCCATCATGCGTTCCAAACCGCACCGTCGTAGTCGCAGACAGATCATGCTGGTGTCTGCGCGCAAGTGAGTCTCTCTCTCTACTAGCATTCGCTCCCCCATAGACCAGCGCCTACAAGCGAGACGCTGCAAGGCACGACACAAGCAGAGAAAGAGCGAGCCATGCGTCGGTCGTCGCTGCGGCGTCCCGAGAGTCTCACGGACAAGTACCGGATCCTCGGCAAAATCGGCGAAGGGACCTACGGCATGGTGTTCAAAGCCGAAGCGTATTCGAACGCGCTTCTGCCGCGTCCGAGCTCGAGTGGAGGAAACAGCAGTACAAGCAGCAGCAGTACAAGCAGCAGCAGCAACAACAATGGGAGTGTGGGGACTGGCGACGAAGAAGAGCCGATGACGTTCGCGATCAAGCTCGTGAAGTCCCATAAAGAGGGCAAAAACGACGTCGTGCTCTCCAGCGCGACCGTGCGCGAGATCAAGTTGCTGCGGGAGCTGCACCACGACAATGTGGTGCATTTGCATGACGTGCACTTGGATCCGCGCGAGAAGACGCTCGCATTGGTGTTCGAATACGCCGATCACGACTTGCACGACATCATCGTGCAGAGTAAGCAAAAGCCGTTGTCGGAGTACACGAAGAAGTCGCTTATGTATCAAATCCTGAAGGGTGTCGACTACATGCACGACGCGTGGGTCATGCATCGAGATATGAAGCCGCAGAATATCCTGGTCGTGGGTCATGGACGCAAGCGCGGACAAGTGAAATTGGCTGGTGTGTGTGTGTGTGTGCATCGTTCGTAAAACGCTTTTGACATGCACAAACTCGTGGACTCATCTGCATTGTTAACTGTAGATTTCGGTCTCGCCAGAGTGTATAAGGAGCCGATCAAGGCGCTTTCCGACGTGGAGCGAGTCGTCGTGACGCTATGGTATCGAGCTCCGGAGCTGCTGCTGGGTGCGAAGCACTACACAAAAGCCGTGGATCTGTGGGCTGTGGGGTGCATTTTTGCGGAGATCATTAACACGCGCGAGCTTTTCTGCGGGAAAGAAGTCGAAGGATCGAATGCGCCGTTCCAGAAAGACCAGCTGGACAAGATATTTAAAGTGTTAGGCATGCCCTCCCCGCAGAACTGGGAAGGGCTCGACAATTTACCCGAGTACAGTCACGTGGTGCAAATGGGTCGGGAGCGGAAATATCCATCGCAATCGGAGTTGAAGAATGCGGTCAAATTTGGAAGTGGTCGCAGTGGGGCTGCGCTGTACGATTTGATTTCTCGACTGCTGGAGTATGGTAAGCGTCCGACGTTGTTATCGATGCTGTTTGGTTCTCGCCATTTGTCGGCAAGGACGTCGAGATGGTCTACTTCACTTTGCGCGATATGTATATATGTTGGCAGATCCTGAGCTCCGACTGACTGCGAAAGCAGCGTTAGAGCACGAATACTTCACGCAGATTGTACGATTGCTGAGCTCTGCTCTCTTTACTCGGTTCCTGCTATGGCAATCACTGACCTGGATCATGTTGTGTCTGTTAGGAGCCAGAACCTCGCGACTGGTCATTCGATGAACCTGGAAAAGAACCAGTGTCGTTCCGCACACAAACCGTGGAGACTGTATCCGACGAGCAGCTTCCATGGAAGATCAAGAAAGACCCTGCGCCAGCTGCTGCTGCTGATGCTGCGAAAGGTGGAGAAGGATCCGCTGGTGGCAATGCTGGTAGTCCTCACCGTGACAGAGACAGAGACGGTCGGTCCCAGCACCACGCGGGTTCTTCGCAGCACAACGACCCGAACTACCGCAAGGATAGTTCTGCCGCGTCCTCCCGCACTAACCGCAACCACCACTCTTCGTCGGTGTCGAGAGGAGGAGAGTCGGGTCGTCGAAGCGACCGACCGAACTCTGGGGACGCTGCTAATGCGCGAGATGATGGACGCAACACTAGCAATGCCAGTGCTGCGTCAAACCGAAGCCGAAAGAACTGGAATCCCGCGGATGCTGGCTCAGCGGGAGCTGGGAGTGCTTCTGGTGGTGCTGCGCCAAATTCGAGCAGCAATGCAGCTGGATGGAGGGATAGAAGCGTCGGGAGGGGAGATTCGTCGCGATCAAGCACGAGCGCCACAAGCAGCAGCAAACGTCCTGGCGACAATCGGCCAAGCGGCGATCGTGCGAGTGGAGGAGACCGCTCTAGCAGTGATCGTCCGAGTGGGGATCGTCCTGCAGGTGGTGGTGCTGGTGAGCGTCCAAGCAGTGCGGGAAGACCTCGAAGTCCGAAGCAGCAGCGGCGTCGATAGATGGGAAAGCGATACCTGCGCCATGCATTCTGGTAATCAAAAACTCACACTCACTCACAATACGGCGACTCGCTCGGTTCGGTTGGGGCTATTCCTCACTTCATCGAGAGTTGTATTTTGTTTATTGTTCTTTACTACTACTTGGACTCTTGACAAAATAGAAGCATCCGCTGCGAAGCCAATCGTGCTGACGCTGCTCAGCTCTTCTTCGCGGTAGCAGCCAAAAGGCTTTCGATGTCGACGATACTTTGCACGAGAAGCTCGCTCAGCTGAGGCAAATCGTCGCGGTAACTGGACAGCTGGAACAGCGACCCGTCCTTTTCAATGCCGTACCCAATACCGTAGCACTCATCGTTCACAGGACCGAAGCTGCCACCTTCCAGCGCAGGGCTCGACAGCGTGCTCGTGGACAGGATGATCTTGCTCATGATGTCGTGCGCCGGGAGAGTGAACAGCTCCGGGGTTTCGAGTCCGGCGAGACCCGCCATGGCACGAAGCCCAAACAAGTGGCGATCGAAACCTTGACCCATGACGCCGTTCTTCGTGAGCTCGCCGTGCTTCTTCACAGCAGCACGAAGCGCAGCCTCCTTCTCGCCATCCGACGCGGACGACTTCGTCATCGTCTGCACAAACCTCACCGCTTCGTTCGTGCAACTGCGCACGGTTTCCGTACGTCCGTGCTTGAAGGCGGCAGTGCTGGCGCTTTCGTAAGTGGACGCAAACTTCTGATGCAGCTTGTAGTGCGCCAACTGGATCGACATTTGCATGATCCCATCCACACCGATGTTGTACTTGGAGCCGACGGCGCGCGTCACGGGCGTCTCAGCACACTCCACCAACAAACGACCTGTCCACTGATCAAACGTCTCTTTCGCGTCTTTCAGCACCTTCTTCGACTCGCCGCTGAGCTCCCAGTTGAGTTCCTGAGGTTTGGCAGCACCCGACGACTTCAGCACCGGGTACTTGACGCTGTCATTGTACATTTCGTTCAAGTAACGAAGCACAGCCACACCATCCCCCCACGAGTGTTCAAAGTTCACCGACGCCGTACCGTTCGCAGCCACGATCAGTTGGAAACTCTTGTCGAACCAGTGGTTGGATCCGTCGCCGAGCAAGAACGTGCGGCTGAGCTCCTTCGCGGATGCTGGCGACCCATGTTCCAAGGAGACCACAAACAGAGCGCTGTCGATGGCTTCGAGGGACGCCTTGTTGACGCCGCTCGACGAGACCAGATGGTCGCGCGCATTGGCCCACGTGTCACGGTTCAGCGTGGTGAACAAACCAACCCCAGGCTCGCTATTCGAACCAACACTCAGCGGTTGCGCAAGAATCGCATCGATGTTGGCAAGGATTTGCTCATCAGAGACAGCGGAACCATCCTCCTTGAGCACGTCAAACTTGAAAAACTTGGAGCCGCGTTGCACGACGATGTGTCTCGTCCCAGGGTACGTCTTCAGCTCGTCGCGACCCGTCTTCGGCAACCGCACGGACGCAAACAAGTTCTTGTACTGGCTCATGTCGAGTGGGTACGCACCCAACGCAGCCGCACCGTAGAAGGAGACCGACTCGGGGAGCAGCTTCGCGTAGTAGTTGAACGCCGACGTCTTCGAGTATTGCGGCTTCGTGTGGAACACATCCGGCTCGAGCTTCAGATCACGAAGCGTGCGGTGCACGCGCACCGTGGACGCGATCAGCGACGCCGCGCGCTGGTTCTGCGTGTTCTTGGCGGCGATAGGGTCCTCCTTCAGCTTCACCTGCGGGTTGTAGTTGATCACGATCGGCTGGCGGTCGTTCAGGTACATCTCCAGCCACCACTGGTTGATGTACGACGTGTGCTTGTTGGCCTCATCGCGTGCGACCAACGCCTTCTGCAGCTCTGGTCCGACGCCTTCCTGGAAGCTCTTGACGGCCTTCTTCGTTTGCTCAAACTGGTCGGCAGACACCACCGGCTCCACCGACGCCAAGTACCGAGCGAGCGTGTCTTCAAGCTTTGGGATCGGCAACCGCGTCAAGGACTGCTGGAAGTGGAACGTTGGGATGATCGTGTCCTGCACGTATCCGGAGGCGGCCACCGACAACGCGCGCGCGAGTTGCTGCTGCTGCTGCACACCGCGGCGGGTGTGCTTGGTCGTGGCGCGCTTGAGCGCAGCCGCGCTGGTCATGGGCTGCACGCGCTGCATGGTGATGCCTATCTTCCTTCCTGGCGATGGGAGCGTCCGTCCGGTCGCGAGCTGGTGTCTTGGGATCTGCTCGATCTTGCCGAATAATGGTTACGAAACTGCGCAAAAAACGACGAGAAGATCCGACGGGAGTGTTGACGGAACGGAAGTTGTTGATTGAGAGGGGATGCGAATCAGGTGTGTGTGGGATAAAAGAGACGAGTTGTCGGTAAGGACATGGTGGAGAGGTTTCCGTTTCAGATTTTGAGGAAACTGCTGTGGACTCAGCTGTGGAGTCAGATCTGGAGATCGGATGCCTCATGGTTTGTTATTCCGGTAGGATCAGTGAACCGACACATTCACTCCACAAGTTTCGACACTCGTTACGAACCTTCTTTCTCCTCCACAACACAAACGTCCCTAACGACTCGATTAAGTGCGACTCTCGAATGCAGAATGACGCACACAAATTCGTCCACCACGTCAAAATTGGCCACCCAAGCAGGTCGAACGAGCGATCCGTTTGCGTGCCTGTGTGTGTGCGAGCGAGCGAGCGAGTGCGTGTATACACTGACGCCTTTATAGAGAGCACAGAGAATGGCGGTGCGGTTGGTGCTCCGGAATGGCGCAAAGCTGCTGCTCGGCACGACGGCGCTGGGCTCCACAGGGATCGCGTACCAGTCGCAGAACGACGAGGGATTCCGCCGCTCGCTCTACTTCTGGAGCAAGGCGTTCCCGATCTACCTACACTATCGCGCGACGCAGCTGTACATGGAGCAGCTGGGTCTCCCGGAAGAAGAGCAGGACCGAGAATACGAGAGGCTGCACACCCGTTTCGCTCCCGAAGTGTTTGACATCGTGCTCGAGCTGAAAGGGTTCTACGTCAAGTTGGCGCAAGTCGGCTCGACGCGACCGGATGTGCTCGCCAAGCCGTATTTGGACCGCGCGACGTCGCTGCAGGACGATGCGCCGTCGAAGCCCGTCGAAGAGATCATCGCGATCATCGAGCAGTCGTATGGCAAACCTGTGAGTGAAGTGTTCGAACACATTGATCCAAAACCGCTCGGGGTGGCGTCGATCGGTCAGGCGCATCGAGCCGTGCTCAAGGATGGCACCGAAGTGGCCGTGAAAGTGCAGCACCCGGATGCGGAAGGGTTCTTCCGATGGGATATCAAGACGATCCAGGATTTCTGTCGCTTGTTCCAGCCTGCTCATTTGCCCTACTTGGAGGAAGTCGAGAAGCAGTTCATGACCGAGTTCGACTACTTTGAAGAAGCGAAGAACCTCAAGACCGTGCGCACGAACATCGCGAAGAGTCCGTACGCAAAGAAGATCGCGATCCCGGAGCCAAGATTCGAGTATTGCACAAAAGAGGTGCTCGTGATGGAGTTTTTGAAAGGAAGGAAGCTGCTGGATGGCATTCACGACCACCTCGAAGCGATCGCGGCGGATAAAGGAGTGACGGTCGACTTCCTCAAGGAAGACCAAGCGCGGAAAGACAAGGAGCGCGCGGAGCGAGGACTGGACATTGAGTCGGGTCCAGATGCGACCCAGCTGCGTCTGTACGCGATCTCCCTCGCTGCGAAGCGCTGGTACCGCAAACTCAGCCACTTTGCGTACGATTACACCTGGGGGTTTGTCTCGCCAAAGCAGTGGGAAGCGGAGAAGGAGTACCAGCTCCTGAACATCCCCGAGGTGCTGAAGCTCGTGATGGATGTGCACGGGTACGAGATCTTCGTCGACGGTTCGTTCAACGGCGACCCGCACCCAGGGAACATTTTGCTGTTGGACGACGGGCGACTTGGTCTGATCGACTACGGTCAGGTGAAGCACATCAGCAAAGAGCATCGGCTGAACCTGGCCAAGCTGATCGTGGCTCTCGCCGAAGGCACCCGCGAAGACATCATCCGCGTGCTCACGCAAGATATGGGCATCCGCACGGTCAAGTCCGACCCGTACTTTCTGGAAAAGCAGGCTCGGTTGATGATTGACAACGACGACCGGAGCGTCACCGAAGGCATGAACGGACAAATGTTTGTCGAATACCTGGACACGTACGTGCAGCGTGTTGGCTTTGGCTTTGATTCGGTGACTGACCTTTTTTTGCTTGTTGCTTTGTGGTTTGGACTTCAGCATCGACCGAATCGAGTACATGCCCGATGACTACGTGATGGCGTTCCGGACGTCGCTTTTGCTTCGAGGCTTCAGTTACTTGCTGCACTACAAGTTTTCCCACGCAGAGAGCTGGAAGGATATCGCGAAGCAAGTGCTCGCAGAAGAAGGCGAGGGTAGTTAAAGCACTGCTCTCTTTCGAGCGGTCGAGGGATGTCGTCTTCCTTTAAGGTGGCCGGCCACAACACCAACAACCTAGAGACACAGATGTATTGTGGCCACGCACACCAACAGCAGGCTCCTATAGAGAGATTTTTCCGCGTTTTCACGTCGAAAATATACAGTTACTTGGGTTCTTCTTCTTCGCTTGACTAGAGTATGCGCATGCACCGTCTGCGACCGAGTTTGCAGGCAGCTACACGCTTCTTTGGCAGCATCGCACACAGCGGTGGCAGCAATGCAGCAAGAGATCCAATCGCATCGGTTGAAAATGCAGATGGCTAAACCTCATTCACTCTCTCTCCACAAACAAGTGCGCACGAACTACGGATTCGCACTTAGTCGAGGCGTTTCGGCTCGCACATTCGTGCAGTTTGTGAAGAAATTGAGGGCTACTGTACTGCAGTCAGCACATATTCAAACGCGCGCGGAAAGTCAAAACACACGACAGTGAACGCGGGAAGGCGTGAGTGAGTGAGTGAGAGTGACTCTGTGCGTCTGTGCGTCTGTGTATGGATGCGAAGATGACCGGTGGCGGCAGAAACACCCCTGCAGCCACCATGACGACGACGGCGCCGCCGCCTTCTGCCATCACCACGCGATCATCTCCTGGTCATCGCCGCACCGTCAGCGCCAATAGTATCAGCATTTCAGTCCAGACGGCAACGACTACGCCAGCAGCACCCGCGACGAAACAGGCAAAGGCGCCGGTGAAGCGCCGCAACAGTCTCTCAGCTGCTACGAGCATCAGCAAAGACGCGAGTGTGCTCACCGGAGTCTTCGCGATGGTCGACGTGCGCGTGGGTCAGGACGCGCAGATCGATTGCAGTGACGTCGTCGCTGGCAAAATGGCCGAGCTTGGCGCGGTGATCGTGAAGCGGTACACGCCGAGGGTGACGCATATCGTGCTGAGCCAGCTGACGCCAGTGTGGAAAGACAAGATCGCAAAGTGGTCGTCGAACGTGACGATGAGTTTAACGCGACAGCGCGATGGGAAAGGGGAGGTACAGATCGTGTCGCAGTTGTGGGTGAACGCGTGCTATGTGAGCAAGACGCGTATGGATGAGAAGCCGTTTTTCCCCGTGAGTAAGTCGACTCTGGGAGCCGGCATCGAGGGCCATTACCACTTGAACGGAGCGATGCGGCAGTTCGCAGCAATGCACAGCGCGAGTTTAGCAACGACACCAACGACGACAGCGACGGTTGCAGCTGCAGCGACGCCACGTCCGCTCCCCAGCACTGACAGCAGCATTAGCGTGAGTAACAGTGTCAGCAGCAGCGCCAACAGCAGCGCCAACAGTATGCGAACCATGCCTGGAAGCACTTCGAACCGACGAAAAACGTTGGATGGGAAGGGTGCAAGTGCGATCACGAATGAGAAAAAGTCGGTGCATTCTGCTGGAGTCCCCTCGCTGCCGACGAGAAAGTCGGCGATCCAATTCCAGTTCGGAGCTGCGGCGGCGTTGGCAGCAGCGACGTTGAGTACGCATGCCGTCGCAAGGAAGCGGAAAGCTCTGTCGATGGAGCCGATGGCGTCAGATTCGATTCAGAAACTGTTGGCGGCCGAGACGCGCGGGAGTCCAGTCACACCAGCAAAGGAGGTTTGTGAACTTTGTCTTGGAGATTGCATGCTAATGCGGGACTTTGTCCATGTAAACGGACTAAACACATTTATCTGTACGTGGCTTCAGGAAGCGGAGGGTGGCGGAGCTAAAAAGAAGCTCGAAATGGATGTGGTCCAGACACCAGCTCCAGCGGCGACGTCGACGATGAGAAGACGGTCCATGTCTTCAGCGAAGCGACGGAAGACGATTTCCGAAATCCCGCACACTCCCGAGACGAAAGCAATCCTGCTCACGGAGCCAAAGACGCAAAAGGCGCTTTTTCAGGACGATGCAACTACTGGTTGTGTTGCGGACAGCCAATCCGAAATCGAAGATGCCGAAAGCAGGAAAGCAGCAGCGTCTGCGGAAATGGAAGCTTCCAGTGTCCCGTCGAGTGCTGCTAGCAGTGTCTCCATCGGTGTCCTTCCTGATGCTCCGGTAGTTGCTGCGATGGGTGCTCCTGCTGCAGCTTCATCGGATATCCCTGGAAATGCTGTCATTGGAGCACCCACAGATGCTGCATTGACAAATGAAGCCGCAGTTATCCCATCGGTAGAGTCTGCCATCAGCAGTGGTCCCAAGGATGATTCGACAAATATTGCAAGCATTGCTCACGCTGACGTCCCCCCAGCCTCTGCCACCAGTGCGCTTACAAGTACTGCCAGTTGCTCAGACAGGTTCAGCATTGGCAAATCTGGAAAGGAAATGAAGGTGACAGCAACTCCTGCAGCAACTGGGACAACTGGGAAGGAGGTTGGCGCACCAGCGAAGGCGAAGGCACCAGCAGCTCCAGCTATCTGGACATGCGCCACTTGCGGTTGCAGCAATGCGAGAACACGTCGACTGTGCAAGGATTGCAGAACACCTAGAACTGCCTTTCAAACGACAAACACAGAAGTACTCGCCATTGCAAAGAAACCAGCACCGATCCCCAAGACTCCATCCGCGACAACTCGAGTCACGCGGAATACTACAGCAGCAGCAGCAGGTCCTCGAACGCCGGTGGCGCCTGCAATGACTACTCGCAGAATACTTACGACTCCAAAGACCCTTGCGCGACCCACTGCGTCCGCAACGCGAAGACAGCTTACAACACCGATGGCACTCTCCAAGTCGACAGCGAGGAAACTGCCGCTTGGTCCTCCGAAATCTCCACCGCAACCTTCCTCCGGATCAGCACAACGCCAAACTCAGGGATCTTCTGGATCGCAAATGTCCATTTCTAGTGGCAGCTCGGTATCGGTGTTGGAGATGACTCCAGTGAGGGTGACTGAAAGAGCAGGTTCGAAGCGCTCCCTGTCCACCAGCAGCTCCACGAGCGGGGTGAAAAGGCAGCGACTAAACGAGACAAGCACTCCAAGAAAGCGAGAAGCTTCGAATGACCTGTCTACGGACGAGAAGCTCAACAGCGATCACAACTTGGAGCGTCTTGCTACCCCGAGGCATAGTGCTTCGTCACGCAGGTCCACACGGAGTCTTGGTGCCACCACTCCAGTTAAGACGCCAGCGGCGAAACCCGCTCGACAAGTGCGTTCTGTGATTGGCATTACAGGAGTGGATATGGAGACAAGAGGGGTGATCGAGTGCGCTGTGCATGCGATCGATGCAAGCATGGCGAGCGAGTCCGGCTACCGCAAGGCACGAGTCGTGAAAAGTGTCGATTATGCAGCCGCAGTCACGCACTTGATCGTTGGCGAAGACACCAAGCGAACCATCAAGGTGCTTTTCGCGATCGCGCGAGGTGCGTGGATCGTTTCCGAAGCGTGGGTGTTCTCCTCCTTGGAGCAAGAGCAATGGCTCCCTGAAGAAGCTTTCGAGCTCGATATGTTTTCGAACAAGCACGCTCGGATGCACCCGGAAAAGCGCCAGATTTTCAAATCGATGAGGTTTTTCGTCGGTTCAAATGTGGAGCCGTCCCGCGAAGTGTTGCAAAGTCTTTTGCAAAGCGCCGGAGGAGAGGTATGGTGGCGCATCCCCTGCTTTCTATATGCCACCCGTCATGCTCATGCTCGTTCGTTTTTGACTCGGCAGATTTGCAACCAAATTTCGGTTGCTGACATGGTAATTTGCGGCGACGGATCGCTGTTCCGTCGAGCGCAGCGAACAGGAATTCGAGTTGTCACGGCCAAGGTAGCTGACGTCTCTTTCCCTTCGGAAATGGCAACTGCGAGGACTGACTATCCGTGTTTGTGCACTTTGGGTTTGATCTTGCTTCTTGTGTGTGTCCAGTGGGTGTTTGACAGCATCGGGTCGATGAAATTGGAGGACGATTCGAAGTACAGGCTCTCCGCAGCGACTTCTTCGCTCGAAGAAGAGTGATCCCACCATCCACCCTTCGCTCCCCTCGGTGTTTTTTCTATTTACTCCAGGTGATAATTGATGTTGTCATGCTTGTTTGGGGGTATTTAAATGTGCTTGGTATGTATTGATCATTAGAATATAGAACAGGTTTCGATGTGAGTGGCAGTGTTGGTGCTCTTTGAAAACGGGGATCCTTTGTGTCGCTGGAACAGACATTCACACGTAAAGAAACTCGAGGAAGGGGAATGCAACACTCCTTGCAGCATTTGTCGCCATCTACAACAAGTCCGTCCTTTATTTCGAAGGGATTACAAATCGACCACACATCCACACACGCATACGCGCTCTTTACATACCACTACTAAGAGCACACCCACACACAGCGGGGAATCGCTTAGATACTCGACGCGTGCACACCTCAAGCACTTGCGTCGTTGCAGGTCTCGTTTGCGCCGGACGCAAAGTCGAGCACCCAGTAATTCCAGTACATTTGGTTCTTGTTGAATGTGTACCCTGGACCAATGTGGGTGTAGTTGCCGTAGATCGTGCTGCTGGTGTCAGAAGACTTGATCCACGCGTCCATGATGTCAGGCACGGTCTCGTACCCTGCGCCGACAAGCTCAGCGACACCCGAGGTGCTGTTGAATTTCTGCGCTTCCGCTCGCGAGGTCGGCGACGACCCATCGGAGCCCGTGGCGCTCACGCTGTTGCTCTTGGCCATGTCGTTCGACATCACCTGCGCGGCCGCCATCAGCTTGCTGTTCGCGACGCGAGAGAAGATCAAACACAAAAAGTCAGCACGTGCGTCTTACGGAATGTGCGGGACAGCCACACAATCGTTGTGGATGCACTTACTTGTTGGTGCAGAGAGCACTCAGTCCCTGCTCGGAGCGCTTGGCGTTGACCGCGGCGACCAACTCCTTGCGGAAGTTCACGACCTGGAGGTCTCGGTGGTGCTGCTGCTCGGAGATCACGACGTTTCTGTTGGGAATGAACGCATCGACCGCACCGACCAGCATGGCAGTCGCCACGGACGCAAGCACCACGACGCTCTTCATTGTTCTATTGTGGTGAGTCGATAGAGATTTCCGCGTGCGAGCGTGCAGCGCGGATGAAATGGAAAGTGAGGCTCTGCGCTATGGCGCATGGTTCATCGGTAGAGTCGTGGAGTGGGGAAAGAGTGCGCGAGAGATCCGCTTTCGCCACCTGGAGATTTCGATTCCTTGACGCGTAAAAGTGCTGCTAGGTTATGTGGACGAGCACTTTGCGAACCGGTTTGACAGCATTGTGCACCTCTTCAAAAGACGGACTCGACAAAGATACCCTTTGTGCAATCCTCCTGACTTGCATTTCTCACTGGCAAGCAGCATTGGTCAATGTGAGACACCCCTTGTAACTCCACTACGCCGCGGATAGGGGTTATGCGAGGGAGCAGTGATGTGTGGAAAGAGGGGATTCGGATGCTCGTCAAGTTCGTTGATCGGCGCCACCTGTTTTCGCGTCACGCAGCAGGTTCCTTGTCGTTGTTGACAGGGACCGAGCTGAACCGTTTCCATACTGGACAGATGGAGTTGCCAAAGAATGGTGTGTGTCTGTGTGTCTGTCTGTCGGATGCGAATGGATACGGAACTCGTGCATTGCCATAGTGCCTCAAAAAGAAGAGGAAACATTTCGGGGATGAGATCTGCTCGTGTCCATAGCGCAAAACGACTCGCTCTCTCTCTCTCTCGCTACTTTACGGAATGGGTACTTTGCCACCTGGTATCCTGCCTGCGAATGCAACGAGCAGCGACACCGTCTCTTCGAGAGTCGTTCGCTCCACGGTTTTATGGTCCGCGTGTGTGGTGGGTGGTGTGTCCATGCAGATGGCTCGCTGTCTTCCTCGCACGTCGCCATGCCGCCGATACAATAGCGCATGTGGATACTGCAAGAACTCCCCAGAAAGGCAGCTCTTTTCCACAGCAACAAAAATTGGGACGTAAAAGCGCTCCACTTGCGAGACCTTGGCGAGTCGCATTGGAGGCACTTTTCCCGTATTTTACTCGTTGATCACGCCCTCGTGCACCGGACCGCATGAGCGCGTCCTTCGTTGAACCATGCGGTCCGAGTTTCTCGACCAGTATGTGACCTCCTCGACGTTCAATTGAGCTGCTGGTGTTTTTCTTCTTTTCTTTACTGTGTGGCAGTCCATTGATCTCTGGATCGTTGCGGTGGAGCTGCCGGCATCGTTTGCAAACCCCATCAAGAAAGCTCTCACTTTCCGATTTGCTCTTCATCTTGCACACTGCCACCACCAAGCACACTACCGATCATGAAGGTGTTCTTCTCCGTCTCGCTTGCGATCGTGGCCATGCTCGCCTCCAACAGCGCTTTTGCCCAGGATAGTATCGATATCATCGACCTTGAAGCCGACCTTCTCGCACCTGTCGGCGCTGATGCTGAGATTGGTGCCGACGCGGACTTTGGTTTTACTGGTGGTGATGCTGATGCTGAAGTCGGCGCTGACACTGAGAATGACGCTGATGGTGAAGTCGGTGCGGATGCTGAAGTCGGCGCTGACGCTGAGAATGACGCTGATGCTGAAATCGGTGCTGACGCTGAGAACGACGCTGATGGTGAAGTCGGTGCTGATGCAGAAGTCGGCGCTGATGCTGACTTCGCTACAGATGCTCAAGAAGTACCAGTCTCCGAACGCAGCATTGATGCTGAAACCACTGACGGTGAAGTCGGAGAAGATGCGGATGTGGCTTTGACTGCCGCCAACGAAGAGCGCGCTTCATACCTGTACCCTGAAGTCCGCCAAGCTGTGATCATGACCGTGAATGCGGAGCGCAAGAAAGCAGGTCGTCCTGGAATCTGCCTCAGCTCGTCCCTGATGGATGGCGCTCAGATCCAGTCCAACGATATGGCGAAGAACAACCTGATCAGCGTCACGGGATCGGATGGATCGAGTCCGTCGTCCCGCGGACGTGCGGCGGGTTTCAACTCGACGGGCGTCGCGGAAGTGGTCGGTGCCGGGTACACCAACGCGCAGGATCTTGTGGCTTCCTGGATGAAGTCGGCCGACTCGAGCGCCATTGTGCTCGGCAACTACACCCACATCGGACCAGGTTACACGGTCGAGAAGAACCAGACGTACGTGTACTACTGGGCGGTGGACTTTGCCACGGGGTTTAACGAAGAGTGCTCCGGTCTCGCTGCTTAGGCAATCCACTTGCAGCCGAGAGCTGCTCAGCTCTCTGTCTCACGTAGGGATCCACTCCCACGTAGTTTTCCGTAACCAATCGCGTCCACTGTGATGTGTCGATACTTTGATGTGCACGTGTCTATAATAAATGTTTGCAGCTTCACCATCTATCGGCATTTAGCAACCCTTCGCTTGTGTCCTCGCTCACAGAACAGCGGTCTTGGAGTGCAACCTTGCTGTGGCCAATGCTGATACAGTGAGCGTGGTCTGCGCACCAAGACGATAGATACCAGGAACGGCTACATTGATCATAGACAGGACGCGAAGAAGCACTTGCACATGCTTCCTTCTCCCGAAAACAGCTCTCCATAAAGGCGGATGCTTGGGATCTCAGTGAAACCGGAGAGCAGAGGCAGAAGTGTAGGCTCTCTCGGTGTACAAACCAGCACATTACCGTATTTACACATGCGCAAAGAAGTAAAATGCACCTAAATCTATCCAAAATGTAAAGCCACGAAGACTCGCACTGCCACCATCCTCCTCCTCGACGTCGTCGCATCGTGGATGCTGGTCCCGAGCCGAACCACACAACGTGTTTACCTAAATGCAAATGCCGCACCAAAGAAAGCTGCGCCGTTCGGCGACTTACTCGGACTTTTCCTTGCTGTCTTGCGCGGCTTGGGCAGCCTGGACAGCCGTCTTCACGATCGAGACCACGGTTTGGACACGCTTGAACATGACTTGGCCCGTCGAGACCGTGATCAGCAGCATAAACACGATGATGGCCCAGTACAAGTGCGACAGCGTGTGGCTGACGTGCCTGTTGGAAACACCAAAGCACACATTTAAGCGAGTTAGCACGAAAGGTCACAGTCCGAGCGACTCCCATAGCAGCAGCAAACACACACAAAACACGTACTTGCAGTCGTAGAGAGGGATATCGTAGCCAATGTGCTCGTAGCACAACAGGTCCTGGAAAATACGGAACGCCAGCAGCGCGATCGCAAGCGCACCCGGCACCAAGTAGAACTCCAGGTTCTTGTACGGATCCCGCTCGGCGTTCAACTCGACGAATCGGTGGTGCTCGTTTTCGATTTCTTCAACGACTTCCGCGCGGAACTTCATGATCTGACTGTGGCGTCCCATTTTCGCACCGGCATCGAAGATCGTGATCGCGCCTTGGAAGCACGCATGGTGGTGCGCTTCGAGCTCTTGCACAGGCACGTACTTGCACTTGGACCCAGCAATGGTTTCCATCTCGCGCTTGTACTTGAGCAACGCCTTGTCCTTCATGTTGACGTTGTTCGCCTCGGCGGTCGCTTCCAGCAGCGTCTTGGCTTCGGGGAAAATGGACGCCTCGCGGAACAGCGCCGCGTACGTCTTGATGTATGTGTACAGCTCGCGCGACGTCACGGGGACGCCGTGGATCTTCTTTGGGAACAAGTTCTTCGGGTCGAAGAGATCGTCCAAGTAGGACGTCAGCAGTTCCAAGAAGCGGTTGTCGATGGCTTCGACCGAGCCATCGTATTCGCGCTCCGTGACTTCGTGGCCTGGGTGCGGAAGCAAAAAGCACGCCACGCGTTCAAAGCACGAGCTGATCTGCTCACGGGTATCCGCTAAATCCTTCTGCTTCCGAGACGCCAGCAACTCCTTCATATACGTCTTCATGTCTTCGCGCTTCTCCTGGAGCGTCTGCTTTCGCGAAAAGTCTTGCCAGTCACGCACAAGGAAGTCCAGACGCTGGAACGGACGCGGCAGGTCGTCGTCTTCTGCTTCCGCGTCTTCGCCATCCTTGACACTGGAAATGCTGCGAGACGAAGCCGTCGACAGGGATTTCTCCAACACGGGAGGAACCGAGGTGTCCGAACGGCCAAAGAGCGCCATGCTACACACACAACGCAGCGTTGAGATAAGTCAGTCCGCCTCAACCACTCTACTACGATCGCAACAAATCCCGCATGTCTCCCCTCTTACCGGCCGTATTCCGTGAAAAGCGCCAAGTGCTGGAGGTTGTCTTCCTGGACACGCTTGTCGACGTTGTAGATCTGGTACGAACTGAGCAACGTGCTCAGACCAAAGATACTCGCCGTGAGCATTTGCGACGTCTCCGAGTCGAACATGCCCTGGGTATCGATGAGGAACACGGCAATGTCTTCGCCCGTGTCGCTCTTGCGGATAAATGGGGTCTCCCACATCCAGATCCCCGTCGTGTTACGCTTCCGACCGGCACGCCACGAGAACCCTTTCTCACCGTGGGTTTGCTCCATGTTGGAGTTGCCTTCCAGCTTGTTTTCCCCCGAGCCCTCGACGCCGGCGAGCACCCAGTCTTTCCAGACGTGGCCCTCGGCCGCATCGGCGCCTTCTTTCAGCACGCGACCATGGCTCGCATGACGCAAGTACCGCAGAAACAAGTCCAGCACGAACGATTTGCCCGTACGGAACGCACCCACGACCGAGATGATCGCCACTTTCATGTCTTCGGGCACCTTGTGGAAGATCTCCCGCAGCGCATTCTCGTCCAGTTCAAAGTTCGTGCCTTCGTCATTGATGCTCACAATCTGTCAAACGTCCACGCATCCGCACCGTGAGCTCCCCATTGGCGATACGAATAGGAATCACAGAGACGACGGGATACCACAAATAACGAGACATACCTGTCGCGCTTTCGGGAGCTCTTCTTCGGATTTCTGGAGCTCTTCGACGACGCTCACGGGTGCCGGGGTCGGTGGTGAAAGCGCCACTGGAGCTGGCGGTGCATCCGGTGCAGATGCGGAAGTCGGTGGGGAAGGGAGCGAGTCCGCCATCCTTGTTGCTGTCTTTCTCGCTGCGTTTTGTATTCCAAAGTGTGTGAGGTTTTCTCGCTTCTCGTTTTTCCTCCTCACACGCATTATAGGGGAAGAAGAAGGAGACACTGATATGAGGGGAAGGGATTACTGTGAGGTGCTGCGGTAAGTACGAGTGCAAAATAGAGGATCCGCCTCTTGTAATGGGTGCACACCGTATGCTGTGCAGGATGTGTGTCGAAGGATGGGAGTCAAACCCATTCCACGCGTGTTTCGCTACATAAAGAGGATACGTCTGGCAGCAAAAGCAAGAGAAGTCGCATGTGTGGACATGGATACGAAACGGATCTGAATGATAGGTGCATTTTGCATGGAAAATGGCGGTATGAACATTCTCTTATCGACATTAATAACAAGGATGTCTCGTTGGATGCAGTGTTCTCTGTTTGTTCTTTATTGGTATAGAGTACAGCTTCATGAGGTAGTGGACATCACAGAGAACTTCAGACATCGATACTTTTTCTTTCTTTCTCGAGACTGGGATGGTTTACTTTAGATAGTTGTTGCTTTCGCAATGGGTTGCTCACCGATGGTGGCGAGTGCAGTTATGCGATCGAGTTGCTGCTGCTGCTTCGCTCGGACTGGGAGAGGGTCCGCAAGCGACGGAAGGGTTCGAGTGCCCATTCCGTCGCTGTTCGCCACGCCCCCGCTGCGAAATCGTAGAGCACATAGTTGCTGCTGGAGGCATCTTCGGAAAGGAAAGGTTCGCGGAGCTGGTGCGCCGCGATTCGCTGGCCAAAGCGCTGGGAGTTGTCTTTCACCCACCACAGCACCGAGTACGTCGCGTCGTCGTTGCACTGCATGATCATGCCTGGGTACCAGTTGTCGCCGTAGATGATCTCGACGGGGTCACCGCGAGCAAACTCGACAACAGCAGGAGCAGAGGCGGCTTCTCCACCAGCTTCTTCTTTGCCGTCAAGCTGCTTGCTAGTGTTGTTTTCGTCGCTGCTGTCAGCACTGGACGCCTCGACATCTCCACAGAGCGACGCTGGAGGAGAAATCGACGCGTACTGCTCGTCGATGTCAGCAAGATAGCCGTTCACCAGCTCGAACGCTTCGGCGAGGATCTGGCGCATGCGACTGGACGCCAAAGGCGCGCGATCCAGACCTTCCTCGACGAAATTGTAGGCACGCTTGAACCGCTTCATGAGTCCGTCGATTTCGTAGTACCGAGGATCGATGGACTGGGTCCTGCGGCACATTGGACAGGAGTTAAAGCGATGCTCGGCAGCTTTCGACAAACACGACCAGCAGAATGTGTGCGAGCACGACAGCGTGATCGGGGTCTTCACCTCATTGCTCAAGCAGATCGGACACGACACGGCGCACTTGTCAATGCGGAAGTTTCCGTCGGGGAGAACGCACAGCATGATGCGATCGGTGAGTGCGCTGGCTTCCATGCTGATGCGGTCGAGGCACTCGCCGTCGTAGAAGGACTGCTGCCTCAGATCCTCCAGCACAGTGGTCTTGAGGCTCGTCCCTCCCATGCTTTTGTCAAACTTCTTCGTGATCTTCACAATCGCGAGGCTGTTCAACACGACGAATCGCCGGAACGCGTCCACTTTTTGCGAGATCTCGATCGCATCCAGCAGAAACGATCTCGCCTTCGCGGGCGAGAGCACCCAGCGGTTGCCCACCGCGCGACGCAGCACCAGCAATTCGAAACATTCAATCTGTTCTTGGATCCGAGCGTGAGCCGCGTTGATCTTCGCCATTTCGCGCACCAACACCGCGCGGAACTCTCCCTGCGCGGTGTCTTTCTCCTGATCCGTCGCTTGTTGTGGCGGAAACTGGTCCTGCAGCTGTCGGATCTGTTTCTTGAGCTGCTTGTAGTCAACGTAGTCGTTCTCCCATTCTTTCGACGCAAGACTGCGCATGCGCTTGCCGAACTTCATCTCGCTTGGATCT
Organism: Globisporangium heterothallicum; assembly: GCA_023334155.1. Classification (NCBI taxonomy): domain Eukaryota; phylum Oomycota; class Peronosporomycetes; order Pythiales; family Pythiaceae; genus Globisporangium; species Globisporangium heterothallicum. Next base: position 72,836 of record JAASGH010000004.1, on the reverse strand, counting down.
CTCTCTTCTGGGACTTGCGCTCTTGCTCTTCTATTCGGGAATGAATCTTAAGGGACGCAGCGAACTGGAATTGACGTCACACACGCACACACGCGAACGAGTCAGTTGCTGTGTGTGGCTCCTTCCTCCATTGCCGTCCAGCTCCATCGCTCTCCCATCAATTGCTCCACTTTCTCTGCAGTGAGACGCTTTTTGAGGGACATGGAATCTGCTGCAGATTCCGCGTCTTCTGCTGCACTTGGTCTCACTATCGGATCGAAAGAGAAGGAATCTTGGCGCTGTTTCGCAAGCAACCAGAACGTGCGAGAGTGGCCAGTATTTTTTGTTTCCCAGTGAATGCGAGCAGAATATCAGTTCCAGTAACCAAACGCAGTGCATTCGCACTCGCTCACCTCCACGACATCGAGCACTTTACAAGACAAATGTCCTGCTATAAGAACAAATTGCATCGAATCTGCTCCAAATCGGTCACCACAAAACGCGATTGCTCTCCAACAATTGCAGCTGGTATTTTTCCAAAAAAGAATCGCAGCGATTTCATTTCAGTACGTTTCCAAATGATGCGAACTTGCTGCTTTTTCCCTCGTACTTTGTCACATCGACACGGTAGTGTTTCTTTCTCTTTCTCAATATTCCCCCTCAGATGATGCAAGCACCACATCAAGATGCAGATCTGATCCCGCATGAATCGCCAACAAAACAAACAATCAAAAAGCGATCTGAAGCGTGGAAGAAAAACAGCGTCGCGCCTCGCCTCGCAAAGCGCAGCATCACACGCGTTCTGTCTGCGCGAGAGGCTCTCTTCTCGGTAGATCGACACTAGTCGCCACCACCACTGCCTGCAAGCGTTCCGTACAGCATGGCGCACAAACCGACGAAGAAGGAGTACAGCAAGCTCGCGGTGCAGGGCTCGGACGACGACGACCACCTCCTGCTCACCCAGCGATCCGCCGCTGCAACGACGACTTCGCATCACAAGTCCCTCCGCACTGACGACGACGAAGACAACGACGACGACGACGGTGATGATGATGGATTTGACAACGGCAGCGGCGTCTTGTTTCTGCAGCGGAAGCGCACGCGCGTGCTGTTCATGAGCGCAGTGGGTGTCATGAGCGCACTGTTCTTGCTGATCGTGTACTTGGTCGTGCGGCGCAACCAGATCAAGACCGCACTCGACCACTTGAGCACGGACGCGCTTAGCGAGTACGCGCGTGTGTTCCCCGAGGAGGTCGTCGCGATGATGAACCAGGACATCGACCCGTGCGACGATTTCTACCAGTTTGCGTGCGGCAAGTGGGTCCAGGACAGCGAGATCCCGGCAGAGAAATCGAGTGTGTACGCGTCGTTCACGACCGTGCAGGACCGCAACGAAGCCGTGCTGCGCGAGATCCTGGCGGAAAACTGGCCGTTCCTCGGCGACTTGTACAACTCGTGCATGAACATGAGCGCGGTTAACGCGACGGGGATCGCGCCATTGGAGACAGGTCTCGCGGCACTTGCGCGAGTGCAGACCAAGCAAGCGTTGCTCACGTTGTCGGGCAAGCTCGCACGGACCGGACCCGACTTCCTGACAGGACTTTCGATCTCAGCGGACGCCAGAGATGCGACCAAGTACGTTCTGTATGCGTCTCAGTCCGGGTTGACGCTCCCCGATCCAGAGTACTACTTGGACGCGACGAAATTCGACGACGTCGTGGGCGAGTTCCGAACGTTTGTCTCGGCCATGTTCACGCTAGCAGGGTGGTCGGAGGCAGATGGCAAGGCGAATGAAGCGCGTGTCGTGGCGTTCGAGAGCGCCTTGTCCAAGCTCTTCGTGCCAAAGGAAGAGCTGCGGGATCCAATCAGCACGTACAACGTCGTGAATATTACGGATGCCCAGACAAAGTATCCGCTGTTGTTTGCCGCGTACATGAATGGAACCGGCATCGCGGCGAAGGTCCAAGACAACAATCGGTCCGCCTCTATATCGACGGTTGTCATAGAAACTCCGCGGTATTTCGATGCGGCCGAGCAACTCGTGGCGAACACCGACCTGGAGACCCTGCGCGCGGTGATGACGTACCAGTACATCCAGCATTTCGCGGCGACGCTCCCGGAGCCGTTCGTCAACGCCGCATTTGATTTCTTTAAGAAGAAGCTGAGCGGTCAAAAGCAGCGGACGCCACGGTGGAAAGTGTGTCTGCGCCAAGTCGAATCCTTCTTTCCAAACCTGATTGGGAAGTATTACTTTCTCAAGCAGTTTGATATCCGCAGCGAAGTCACAGCGAACGAGCTGGTCAAGCAAATCGAGGCAGCGATGCAGAAACGACTGACGAAACTGCAGTGGCTGGATCCAGCGACCAGGGACGCCGCGAGCAAGAAACTCGGTCTGGTGACGAACTTGATCGGCCACTCGTCCAAGCAGGAACGGTTCCCGTTCGTTTTGACAGCGAACGAGCTCTCCACGAATATCCAGATCCTCTCGCAGCACCAATTTGAGAAAGCTGTCGGGAAACTCGGCACAACCGTGGACCGCGAGGAATGGTACATGACGGCAGCCGACGTGAACGCGTACTACAACCCGGCGGCGAACCAGATCGTGTTCCCTGCTGGGATCCTGCAGCCTCCTTTCTTCTCGAGCGAGCGCCACGCGGCGCGCAACTTCGGTGCGATCGGCAGTATCATTGGGCACGAGCTCACGCATGGGTTTGACTCGCAGGGTCGGTTCTATGACGGCGACGGCAACATGGTCAGTTGGTGGACCGACCGAACCGAGAAAGAGTTTGACCGGCGCGCGAAATGCCTTGTGGAGCAATACGACTCGTTCCCCGTCGCGAGTGCGTTTGACGCAAGCCGCATCTTGGGGAATGTCAATGGGAAGTTCACACTCGGCGAGAACATCGCCGACAATGGCGGCGTGAAGCTCGCGTACCATGCGTTCCAGAAATACCTGACGGTGCGCACGGCCGAAGACGCGAGCGAAAGCCCGTCGATGTCTACGGACGCGACGTCGTACGATGCGCAGCTTTCGCTCGCGAATGCGCAAAAGCTGTTCTTCCTCTCGTTTGCGCAAGCGTTCTGTTCCAAGACAAGCGACGAAGCGATGACCAAACGGCTGAACACGGATCCGCATTCCCCCGAGACGTGGCGCGTGAACGCTGTGATGATGAACAGCGACGACTTTGCGAAAGCATTCGAATGTCCCAAGAACACAAATATGAACCCGGAAGAGAAATGCAAACTGTGGTAAGCAGTGCCGCACATCTCGAGAAGTGTGGCCAGCAGCGCTGCAAGGAATGCGCGAGGCACACAGGTGCATGGTGTCGTTTATTTAACATGACGTAAACAGGGTATACGCGGCAAAAAGCAGTGATTCATTGGACAGGTGGAGGGAAGCAAATAGTATTGGATACTTACTCATCTGTGTGGCTACGCATTGCTCCATCCATCTATCGTTCGTTGAGACTTACGCCATAGCGTGTCAAGCGTGTTGGTAGTCGTCCGTGGACATCGGCACCCATGAGGTATTCGGGATCTCGGGGGCGATGATCGTCACGGGCAAATGCAGCACGACGTCGGGACACCACGGGATGTCGCATTCGATATCAATGCGGTAGGCACATTTGACCAGCGTGCCCGTCGTCGATGGATTCACCACACGTGCGCCACTCCCAGCGACGAGCGCGAGCGGCTGCGGTTGCTGCAGCGTCGACTGCTTCGGTACTCCGGGGAAAGTTTGCGAACAAATCGCGGTCGCGAACGTGCTAGGACTCCCACTGCCCAAGGTCAGCGTGAGATCCTGGTACAAACGGCACCGCATCGCCGTGATATCCACGTGGGATCCGTTAGTGATGTGGCATTGAAGCTGCGCGGTCTCGCCTGGGAAGTACACGTTCTTGTCCATGGCGACCGCGAGGTGGCACGTGCCTTTGTTGAGGCAGCACAGGAACCTGACGTCTTGCGTGATGGCGTCTTCACTGGGCTGGATGCTCTGGGAGTTGCGTTCGTGCACGACGAGGTTGCACGTTGCTTTCAGATCCGACGCGAAAAAGCCGCCGACATCGAGCGTGGCTTTGAACTTGTACTTGATCTTGGCTTCAAGGTTGTCGACAAAGCCCGACGAGTACGACTCGATGTGGAGCACTCCGGGGAGGTCCACGGGCAATTGGTACTCGAAAGGGTACATGTAGTGACCGGGAGCGTACGTTTGCGAGATCGCGCTGATGACAATCTATGTGTGAGGTTGTCCAAACGTGTTGGAAGCATATTCAGAACCTTCGTCAAATAGGGCAGACGATGGAGTCGTGTGTTGTGATTCGGTAGGTACCTTCTGCTTGAAAAACTCTTTCTCCTTGTCGTGCTCGTCGTACTCGGTGCGCAGAGTGCCGTCGTCCTGCTGTTTCGTGCGTGCTTCGCGCCATTTCACTCTCTCTTTCCCCGTCGCTTTCAGCACAAGCGCTAGCATAGTGGCATTGCAGACACAGCGGGATGAGTGCATCGTGATGCTTTCCCCGGCACTTCAACGCTGACTACGCACCGTCACACTCGATATGCTCGTACACTTCGACGTAGATCGTGCCGCGCACGATCTCGCCCGCGATGTACGACGGCTTCTCGACGGAGATGCCGATCTTGCCCTTCTTGCCCAAGCCGAACGCGCGTCCGAGTTTCCCCATCAGGTCGTGCGGTTGCCTTGAGCTGCTGCTGGCTTCAAGGTGATCGATTCGGGAGTGAAATGAGCAAACGCAGTTCCATTGCCGCAGTGCTAAAAGGAAGACGCAAAAATCCTTCGTTTCCAAAAAATAGTGAACCCATGTTCTATTCATAGCTGCAGAATGCACCCATTTGCCGAAAACAAGTCTCACATTGCATCCAGCAAGAATGTCATCTCTCTCTCTTTCTTTGCCTTTCTCGTTGCTGCCTTGAAAAGAGGAAACCAACGAACGACACCTTCCCATGGCTGAAGCAAACACCATTTTGCTGGGCAGCAGTGAGAGAAATGGCTGTGCACATGAAAACAAAATCAAGAATGCTGGCTTTTCATTTACCCCGTTTTTATGATACTTAAGAATTCGATTGACGCTCAGGAAAGAGGGGAGGGACATGTGGATGAAGGTTACGCCGATTGCACAAAGCCTTCCGTGGACACTGGGATCCAGGACACATTCGGGATCTCGGGGGCGATGATCGTCACGGGCAAGTGCAGCTCGACATCTGGGCACCATGGGATGTCGCACTCCACGATGATGCGGTACGAGCACTGGATGAGCGAGCCCGTCGTCGACGGGTTGATGAACTCGCCACGATCGGACGCGAGCACGAGCGGCTGCGGCTGCTGCAGCGAAGACTGCGCGGGCACGCCGGGGAACTCACGCGTCGCGATCTCCCGCGTGAACTCCTGCACGCCGCCGTGTTTCAAGTGCAGACGGATATCCTGGTACAGGTGGCAGCGCATGGTCGTGATGTCGACTTGCGATTTGTTGTCGATTTGGCACTGGATCTGCGAGGTCTCGCCGGGCAAGTACACGTTCTTGTCCATCCCGACCGCGAGCTGGCACGTGCCGCGGTTGATGCAGCACAGGAAGTTCACATTCTGCGTCGTCGAGTCGTGGCTCGGCTGAATGGACTGGAAGTTGCGCTCATGCACGACGAGGTTGCAGTCGGCTTTGAGGTCCGACGAGTAAAAGCCGTCGACATCGAGCGTCGCCTTGAACTTGTACTTGATCTTGGCTTCAAGGTTGTCGACAAAGCCCGACGAGTACGACTCCAGATGGAACGAACCGGGGAGTCCCACGGGCAATTGGTACTCGAAAGGGTACATGTAGTGGCCAGGCATGTACATCTGCGAGATCGCGCTGATGACAATCTAGGATCCATGCAAGTGCATAAACCCATTAGCAATGTTGTTGCTGCACGCATCAATGTATGTGGATGGTAGTTGCTCACCTTTTGCTTGAAAAACTCCTTGTCGCTCTCATGGTCTTCGTATTTGTTGATCGAGTTGCCGTCGTCGTCGATCTCGGTCTGGGTCTCGCGCCATTCCACTTTCTCTTTCCCCGTCGCCTTTAGCACCAGCGCTGTGGCAAAAGTACACCCGCAGTCAGTTAGAACACCATCGCACAGCTCGACAGATGGGACCATCCGGACGCACCGTCACACTTGATGGGCTCGTACACTTCGACGTAGATCGTGCCGCGCACGATCTCGCCCGCGATGTACGACGGCTTCTCGACGGAGATGCCGATCTTGCCCTTCTTGCCCAAGCCGAACGCGCGTCCCTGCTTCCCCATACTCTTGATGCTGCTGCTCTTCCTTGCGTGGATTCGGAGAAAATCCACAATGACACACACCTGCTGCTACACTGCGCGCATATGCACCATGCGCATGGATCTGCTACCGGCCAGCTGAGGCATCCGTCCGTCCTTTTCTCTCTCTCTCTCTCTCACTTGATCAACAGATTAATAAAAAACAGGAGCTCCACCCATCATCAGATGGACTGGCGACATCCATCCATCCCCCTCTTCGGAGTCGTCACGACATCTCGATATTGTGCATTCACGATGGTGTCGTCTTTTGTGCTGCGTGTCTTTACTTTTCGTTGGATGCACAACACTTGATATACCCGATGAAAGCAGAACGACCTTATCGAAAGGGAGCTCCGCATCAGCGTCTACAAGCAAACGACAGCGACCGTTTTATGAGCAGATCCCGATTTTTGGGGTTGCCGATATACACACACACTCAAAACGCGGATGATCGATCCGATGGCACCTCGTTTGCCGATTGTGTGTGTGCATGGCGCCATTTGCAGGATAGACTGGAGGAGGACTGCATCTGCAGAGGGACAAGCATCCATCCAACGCTCTATGCTGTCTTGCACCTTCTCTATGTGGCAGCGGTTCCCAACATAGACTTGCAGATGGCTCGGTTTGCTTTTTTCTTCTTTTCTTCACAACGGGACACGCTGGAAGCGAGAGCGAACGACGAAAGAAGTGGGAAACGCTGCTCCTCACAGAGGGACTGGCGCAAGTCGCATTCGGGTCTTGCTGATGGCACGTACAGTACGGCACAGGTACCTGTGCTGCACAATGGTGGGATGGATCCTGCTGCTTTTCTCTCGCATGAAAAAATGTAAATGTACCCATGCACAGGAAGCACCAGCTGGCAGTATGGCAACGCCTTCTTTTGGGTCTGGATGCTCTCCATCATCAGATTAGAGCAACTCGAGGCTCGACTTGGATTACGAAAGAAGAGAGATACATTTATGGTGTGTGTGTATTCTTCCCCTCTTGCAAACCACATGCGAGTTGTGGACGGTTGCTTCACGTCGGACTGCCAATGAAGAGTGTTTGGGGTCCATTTTCGTCACCACGTCCTGTCTTGTCTGCCCTCAACTCCTCGTGCATATTGAAGATGGCTACGCAGTCCAGTGTGTAAACATAAACGCTCTGCTCGACTTGGAAAACTAAACAAAACAAAACAGAAAAAAACCCTGACATGGGAGCGTCCGAGGAGCGAAAAAGACTGAGCATGCACGCTAAGGATGCGACTGCTTTCTTTCCATCTTTCCGTTTCACACGTCAGAGGCACCAGTTGTCTCAAATTGCCTGCGTATCGTGACAAGCAAGCGAATCGCTAGCTCAAGATACAGTTGGTATCTTAAATCTTGGTTCTTCTGAGCGCTTCCTCAAACTGGAGAAGCGGTTAAAATGGTGGGCAGCGTGTTACAAGGTCGCGATGTTCCATCAGCGACGCTCTTTCTGTTACTATCGCACCACGTCAGTTCCGACAAAGGACACCATTGTCGTGCCAACACTTCCATTATGTGACTCTTTTTTTTTTTCACAACGAGCGTTGAAGCTTTTATAACAAGAAGAAAACTATTTAAAAAAATATGAAATCTGTTCCTATATATGAGGGGGAATCGAAATCAAATACATAAGGTACATTCGGACTCGGCTCGCTGCCGTCTTCATCAGCAGAGCAAGTCGTAGAGCATTTCGGCGCACTCTTCGAGACTCGGTGCTTCGCTTAAATCGTCGATGATATCTAATTCCGGCAAGGACGACGCGTCAATACACGAGACACTGCTGATCTCGGTGGGGGAGCTTGCAGCTGTAGAGGTTGTCGAAGCAAGCGCAGCATTCGACGCGGATTCGCACTCGACCTTCATGTCCAGCAGCGCCTGGAACGAACCGCTCGGCTTCGCCGCAACAGGTGACGTCGCTGGCGTTTTCGGCGACGGACTGGTCGTGCGCTTTTTCACCTGCTCGCGCTTATTCCGCGACTGCAGCTTCGCCGAAGGAGTGTACAGCGGACCGGGACTGCTCGAAGGCGACTCGACCTGAGCCGCGAGTGTGCGCAATCGCTCTTGGATCAGCGACTCCTCGCTGATGCGGTGCCCGTAATGCATGCGCATGAGCGCTTGCTTGGTGCGCAACCCTCGCAGGCGGCGCGCCGCTTTCTGACGGTACTTTTGCGCATGGGTCATGGTCTGACGCACGGTGCGGGTCGCAACGTACGCGGCCACGAGCTTCCAGGGTCCATTCGCGTAGATCTTGATGGCTTCGAGGAAGCGCGTGTGCTCCTCTTTCGTCCAGACACCTTTCCCGACGGTCCCTTCTTCTTCTTCTTCATCGTCGTCTTCGCGGTCGTCCATGCTGACGTCCTCTTTCATCGCAGCGTTCTCGCTGCATTTGAACTTTGGCTCGATGTTGTTGCTGGTGTTGTTGTGGAACGCAGAGAGCTCAAAGCAACCATTGGCGCGCACTGGGGATACGAGACTCATGTTGCTGTTGTCGGAGGAAGTAATTCAGTTCTAGTTGCGCTCGAATTATAGGGCAAGGTTCGTAGTTGCTCATGCACAGCAAATTGGGGAATGAGGCTCTGTGTGTGTGTGTTTGGACGACTGCTCGCGGACTCCTCCTCAGAGTAGACCCACGATTGACTCGGAGCCTGTCTCCAGATACACACACTTGCACAGGCGCACCTTAGGTATTGGTGCATGAAGGTTCAGGTCGGATTTGGAAGGAAGACACTGCGCTGGATCAGCATTCGTTCCAGAAACGTATCAGGCGGCAATTGTTGGCTTTGCCCTTTCCCAGTAAACAACCGCAGAAGGAAACGGCGGAGGGGGGAAGGTGTGTTGTAAGTGCACTACGGTACAGCTCAGCAGTTTCACATTTTCTTTCTCCCCCTCCTCTCCCCGTCACTTCTTCTCACGCCCATCCCTGCATCTCGCACTCTCTCTGTGATAAGGAAGGGAGCTTGATTTTCTCAGTTATGGCGTTTGTGGCTCGGAGGCGCTCTATATGTGCACTTGCGCACATGCGATTCCGTTTTGCCAGGTACAGTGTGCGTAGACAGGACCGCGAGGACCATTTCTTCTCCGATTGGTGGGGCAAATCTGCATTCTCGACCCGATTGGCTCGCAACTCCATGTGACGAAATCAGGGTGGAATCGACCAATCAGGATGCAAAAGTATTTCATAGCACCCAAATTGCGAGCTCCACATTCGGTCAAATGTTCCCAATAAAACCCATCAGATCATCAAAACGATGCAGTCGAAACGGTAAATGACCCATTCGGAAAGCAATCTCATCGTGGATCCGCTTGCGCCAAATCGAAGCGAGAGTCGTGGTGGTGAACAATAAATTAAAATGCACCATCCATCTATAAACCATAATCACTCGTAAACAGCAAAACTGGACTTATACCCACAATCAATTAGGCGCAGTCGAGATCTTTAAATGACCCAATCGGAAAACAAATGGGTGCAGAATCCATCGCCAACGTGTCGAAGAGAGATTGGTGAACAATAAATAAAATACGTCACCAAACTAACCGCCATCATCACACAGACCACCGCGAAAATGGACAAATTAATCCACCATCAATTCAAGAAGGCACATTCTGAAAAGGTAAATGACTCAAGCATTTAATAACATTTTGTTATCCACTTGCGCCATGTCGAAGCAAGCGTCGTGGTGTACAATAAATTAAATACGTCACCAAGCGAGAGACTATCTTCGCTCGTTCGCAGCACATCTGGATACATTAACCCATCAGAACATCAAAAAGGTTCGGTCGAGAACGGAAAATGACCCATTCAGAAAACATATCCATGTTGGATCAACTTTTCTCCGTGTCGATGTGAGAGGCGTGGTGTACAATAAATTAAGCACGTCACCAAGCGAGAATCCATCTTCGCTCGTTAACAGCAGATCTGAACATTTTAAACCCACAGCCAAAAAGGTACTATCGAAAACTGTATATGACCCATTCAGAATGCCATCATTTGCTGTGTCCTCTTGCGCTATTCCGAAGCGAGCGTCGTGGTGTACAATAAACTAAGCACGCCACCAAACTAAAAACTACCACCACTCGGAAATAGCAAATCTGAACATATTAAACCCACTATCAAAAAGATGCGGTCGACAACGGCAAATGACCCATGCAGAAAAGATACCCCTTGTTAGACTCACTTTTCTCCGTGTCGACGCGAGAGCGGTGGACAATAACTTAAAATGCTTTACCTAGCGAGAAACCATCATCACTCGTATGCAGCACTCGTAAACGGCATTCGTAAACAGCGTCGCTGGCTATTTGCAACGCTCGCTTGGCAAGCTAGTGCGACACTGGGTCGCTGTTCCAATGCAAAACTCCTTCACCCAAAATCCAAAAGCTTAAATAATCAAAGCCGTCATTGGCTCGACATGGTTAAAGAAGCGACCTCGCTTTTGAAGCAACCACCTGTGTTGTCGTCATGCTTTTTAATTGAGGGTGCAGAGTTTAACTGGCGGAAAGAATCTCGGGTGCGACAATACCTGCAGATCCAAACAAACAGCGACAGCGCTGTTCATACATACAATGTAATTCAGTTTGCAGAAGGAAGAAGAATGCAGACACACACACACAATCACACACAACGTGTGGACGAGAGATGGGAAGGAACAAGCGGAGAATGGAAGGAAGAAAGAATCGCTTCAAGGTTATGCCGGCAGTAGCACAGTGCCGTGCTGAATCGAGTGGGATCCGCGTTTCGCCTCCACTTTCAAAAAGGAACAGCGCTGGTGGCCAAGTTGAAGCGAAGAGAAGATCCGTTTTTTCCATTTGTGTGAGCTTCGTGTCCATCCAGCTGGTACAGTACATGGAGCCACCATGTTCCAGGAACGGACTGCACAGACAACCAGCACGTGCATGCGGATTGTGCGTTTGTGAGTCAAGTGCAGGTGTGCATATATGTACGTTCCGCCAGCCGTAGGACTGAAGCCAAATCCCACACACACACGCCTTGTTTTCTTTCGAAATTGGAGGGACATATGCACGTTCGGGTGAGCATCCGGTGACGCAATTTGCCCAACTTGGGTACAGAAATAATCAAGCCAAATTTTGCAGCGCTCCCTCCCCTAACCGTGGTGACGTTGACGTGCCCACTCTTGCCGATAGTGAGTCATGTTGGGAGCACGAAATGGGTTGACACCACAACGCAAGCACGACTGCAACCAACCGACAGCAAGTGTATTGCACATACTGCTAGTGCGAATTGCTTGGTGGATGTGCTGGGATTGCTGAATCAACACACCACAGCAAGCGACAACGCAAAGAATGCACATGTCAGATTCGGACAGCAATATGCCCACAAGATGGAAAGAAGCACGTGCGCCCATATTTGTGGCGAAGAGTGAATGATTGGTTCGCTGTTTCCTCACGTGAACGAAAAAATCTTTTGAAAATTTGGATTTGTTGTTGGTTGCTTGGCGGTGTTGGATAAACTTAATGGATATAGTTATCAGCTTTAAATGAGCTCTCTCGTCCATGAATCTGTCTGCGCTCCAAAGAGTGAAGGTGAACAGTTGAGATGCGCACCTGCATTTTTGCATTCTGTTTTTGTGGTCAACACAAGTCGACTGCGATGTTGTCGCCTCGTCACGAAACCGCTAACGTGGGAAAAAAATCCACCTTTTGCACACGGAAAGATTGGATTTTTCGCATCTCGTTCCTGCAAACTCGCGGACCTCGATTCAGAAGCGATATTCGACGCTTTTGCTTGCAAATCTACAATAAAGCGGCAGTTTGGAAACAGGTGCATGCAGGAGGGTAGGGATCTTCCAACGACCGCGCTCATTCTGACCACAGATCAGAGGGCAAATGTTGTTTCTGCGAGCTGCTGGACTCAAAATGCCATGATAACACACTGCGCTTCCAAAAGCGCAACCAACCAACGGAAGCAACACTCGGATGCAGACAGCGAGGCACATGAAATACAGATGGATGATGCACCCTATACGCACGCTCACGCTGTCGCGTTTTTTCGCTGATGAATCTGGAAATACTCGCCTGTCGTCCAAGCGAGGATGCACACTGCTTTTTGCCACGACTGCTGAACACAATTCGCTCGAGCAGCAACATGCCAGAAACGAGATCTGCTGTGTGTCGCAGCGAGTGGGGGTTGGATGCATCCGCGATGCTCTCGTGAAGCGCATTCTTGATTAATCGAGGAGTGCCAGCAGGAGCGAGCACAGTGCGATATCGCAGCAAGAACTTGAAGTGTTGTCGAAAGCGGTGCTACTGGCAAGCGTTGGGTGAATCTATATCTGTAGCCATGACGTCAAGGGACTTGACGATTTCGTCCGCGACAGCAGTCCTGCAGTGACGTTCTGCTTCACCAAACGAGTCGAAGACTCTCAATCGATTCTTCTTTTCTTCGGCAGCGACGACGTGGTGATCCAGGTCACACACACACACACCTGCGTGGGTCTCTCTCACACACATCATACACATCGCATGCAAGTATGAAATGGTGCAAACGGATGCTATGATGGTACAGAATCGTTTGACCACCACAACGAACCCACATCTCATAATCTCGGTTAATAATAGCCTCCCAATCGTGGTTCCGTTCGATCTGATCCCATCGTCTGAGAATGGCTGTGGTGTTTGTTGCATAGAGCAAAGAGGGTACAGTGTACCACATCAGCCGTTGCAATGTCGTGAGGTACAGCGTGATTGGAGACCGATGTGCTACGACAGGCGCGTCTTTTCTCGGTTCGCACTCGGTACCGCCCTTCCTTCCTTCCTCCCCGCTCCTGCATGAGTTTCGCGCTTCCCCATTCGCATTCTCGCCGCAGACGCCTCCCCCCAGTCCCTGTATTTATATAGACACCCGCGATGGACAACCTCTGGCGCATCGACGAAGTTCCTGTCGCTGCTGCTCGCGTTGCCACGCAAACGCCGGCGAACGATGCCTGGGATGCTTTTGATGGCGAGAAGAAGAAGGAGGAGGAAGAGCTCCATGAAGAGTTCCATGCGAAAATCGAGCCGATTCCATGGAACTTGAGCGCTCGCGGCGCACCCAAGCACCGCAAGAAGCTCACGATGCACAACGACATCGCGCAGATCGGCTTTGGCGGTTGCGGGGGGATGTACAACTACTTCTTGGGGGTCGCCTCGATCTTGCAGGTGCTGTCATTGCTTCAAATGGCTGATGCATCGTGGATAGGCGTGTTCACAAAACCGATACGATGTGTGTTTGCAATGCTAGGAAGAGTACGATTTGGAGAATGTGATTTTCTCGGGAGTCTCGGCCGGGTGCTTCCCCGCGACGATTCTGGCGCTCGGTATCAACGTGAAGGAGTTCTTCTTCAAAGAGAACATCCCGTTGATCGAATACGCGGCGAGCTGCTCCTACGCCGGACTGGGCAAGTACGTACACTTTCGAGATATTGGTATGTGCGCTCCTTGAGCATAGCGCCTAATGCTGTTTGCCGACCACTAGGTGGATCCCTCTTGTGAAGAAGAACATGCTCGCCACGCTTCCCGAGGATGCGTACAAGAAAGGCGACAAGAAGCTCTATTTCTCTGTGACCGAGGTACGTTGTGCTCCTATTGCGTGTGTGGGGATATGTATATATGTATGCGCATCGGTTCGTTCTGTTGCTGACTTGCGAGCTGACTTGACCTCAGGTGCCAGCGTTGAAGAACCACGTGATCACGTCCTGGGACAACAACGAAGACATGGTCGACTGTATGCTCTCGTCGGGTCATGTGCCGCTGTACACGGACTCGCTGGTGTCTACTTACCGTGGCAAGAGATTCGTTGACGGCGGGCTGACCAACAATCACCCCATCGTACACCCTTCCCATCCGCACAAGATGCTGCAGATCTGGAAGTGGCGGTGGATCTCTCCCACGTGGATCCTCGTGACGACGAACGCGGACTGGGCGACCGAGATGTTCCGCATGGGACGCGAAGATGCGACGAAGAACCTGCACGAGATCGAGCACGCCTTCTTTTCGGCGTCGTCGTAAGAGTGTCGATGTTGGAGGGTGGCGCAGCAACATCGGCGTAGAGGATGGCGTAGAGACTACGTAGATTTCGGGTACGAGGTAATCGGACAAGAGCTCCATTCGAATAGCGGTGTCGGACTCCTTCGAGAAATAATTGAAGCATTCGCAATCTTCCAACTGCATTCGACTCTTTTTGTGTCGTGTGCAACTTGAAGCACCATGAGCTTGCGACCGCATCGAGAAGATCAACCTGATCCGCAAGATCTCGTGGAAACCATGCCAAAATGGGTCACTTTCGATCACGACCATGTCGAGTCAACCTCCGCTTTTACTCCACTTCAAGTCCAGAGTACACTCATATATATGAAAAGTGCAAATGCCGAATTTTGAAGTGGCAAGTTCGTGCGAAGCATTTGGTGGAATGTGCGGGAGCCTACGATACAGCATAGCCTCTTCAAATCGATTGTATCATGTGTTCTTTCCTTTTCCAGGTGCAGCAATAATGAGATCGGGTTCAGGAGACGAGAGAGAACCAGTGCGGAATCCACCATTTCCACATTCAAGCCCAGACGAGCGCGGAGCAGAGGTGGAGCAAGATGAGCATGAGGATGCAGGACGAGGACGTCCGAATGGAAGAAGAAGAAGAAGACGCCGGTCGACCGCAGCAGAGCGAGGCGCAGCGCGAGAAGCGCTCGAGCAGTCGCTCGCGGTTGGTCAAACAGCGCAAACCCAGCAGCAGCAGTGCGACGACCGCTGCCGCTACTTCAACGTCTGCGTCCGGTCCGCGCAAGAAACGAGAAGGAAGCAGCGCGTCAACGACTTCAGCGCCGACATCATCGTCTTCGTCGTCGGCGGCAGCAGCAGCGGCGGCTGGAGGAGGTATGAAAAAAAAGTCCTTGGACCTTCCCCATGAATACTTTGCAGGGGGAGAGACAGCAGCCGCAGCAGCACCGGACGACAGCGTGCTGTTCCCTCCTCCGCCTTCGTCCTTGGCCCAAGTTAACTCTACTACTTGTCTTGTCGCGCATCCCATAGTGCATGATGGCGACTACAGTGACGACGACGACGACGACGACGATGCCCAAGACTCGCTCGAGCGACGAAGACGGAAGAAAACGTCAGAGCGGGACGCGTCGACGAAGATCGCGATCGATAACCCGGGGGTCGTGATAAAACGCGGACCAAGCTACACGTCGCCCCGCAATTTTGCTGCTCTCGGTAAATTCCGGTACCTCAAGCCGGAGGAAATCCAGCGCGGTCGCCTTCCGAAGTACGATTTCGCCGTGATCGCGAACCGCAGTGTGAAGATGCCAAGTCGGGTGGGACAGCTTCTCAGCGATTGCCTGTGCTGCTGCTGTGCTCCGGGTGGCAGCAGCAGTAGTAGCGGTCGCGGCAGCAACTCGTTTAGCGAGAACAGCCCGCACGAGCGCATGGGGTTCCGTCGCCTGTGTCTTGCGAACAGTCCCCTTTTACGAGAAAGTGAAGACGAACATCGACGCATCGTGGATAAACTGTGCGGGCAGGGACTTTTGGTCGATATCATTGATGGCGGCCACTCGAAGGGCGAAATGAACTCGGCGTACTTCATTTTGCTGATTCGAGCGTCCGATGAAGTCGTGAGTGCATACGTCGACAGCTTCCGCGTCCACTTGTGGATGGAGCATGGCGCAGTCATGGACATGGAAGACGATATTGTCGGCCGAAACGATCCGCCGACCCCCGCTGAACGGGTGCAAATCGTGGACTACATCATCGAGCAGCGCGCGAATATCACGACGGGAGATCCGTGGATCCACGATATGTTCCCCATGCACGACAAGCAGCTGACGGACAAGTTGATATCGAAATGGATCGCGTCGTGGCGAGTGTTCGATCTCGTCGACAGGAAGATCGTGAAGCTCTTGCGCTACAATTTCGGCGAGAAAGTGTCGTATTATTTCGCCTTTTTCAACTACTACAACCACGCGCTGATCCCGATCGCAGTCATTGGGGTGTTTGTGCAGATCTTGCACGGTGTGATCCCGACCGAGACGTACATGCGCATTCTCCCCTTCTGGGGGATCGGGGTGTCTGTGATTTGGTCGTTTACCTTTTTGAAGACATGGGAGCGCAGAAACGCATCGATGCAGTACGAGTGGAACAAGAAGTTGCACGTGAAGCAAATCGAGTACGCGAACAAGTTTTTCTACGGCGAGAAGAAAGTGAACTCGCTGACGGGCGAGCTGGAGATTGTGTATCCTGCGTGGCGCCGTCTGCCAAAGTATTTGTGCGTTGTGCTGTTTATGCTTTTCCAGATGGCGATCATGCTGATCCTCGTGGCCGTGTGGGTGACCATTTACGAGATGCTCAAGGCCAAGTACACGGAGTCGCACATTTTCTCGACCCAGTGGTTCCTGATCTTGCTGGAAGGCATCGTGTTTGGCATCTTCGTGGACGTGATTCAGTGGAACATGGTCGTGACGAAAATGGGAGCGCTCTTCACGCACTGGGAGAACTACCGCACGGAAGAGCAGTACGAGCGCGCGCTGATTCGGAAGCTGTTTCTGCTGGACTTTCTCAACTACTACACGTGGTTCTTCTCGCTCGCGTTTGTGTTTGTGATCCCGGGATTCGGGGACTACTTGACGAACTCGCTGAACCACATGGCGTTCGGGGACGCGATGAATTGCTGCTTTGGTCCGTATGTGGATCAGCATGGGGCGTGCATCATGTGTCCCTTGGGTCCAAAAGATGCGACGTGTATCGAGTGTGTCGGGTACTTTACGTTCGATCGCCATCACGTGGACTTGAGCGCAATGTTTGTGACCCCCATTGTGGTCACGCAGCTGCTCAACATCGCGCTGGGCGTGCTCATGCCGAAACTGGTGCGCATGCGTCGAGAGCGTGCCCAGGCGTCTGCGGATGCCGAAGCGCAAAAGCGCGTCATGGAAACCGGTTCGATGAAGATCCTCGGCTCGCTGGACTATGAAGACAAGAAATCGTCGCAGTTTGGCAACAAGTCGAATGCGCGGTACCTGGAGTACACGGCGTCCGAAATCGAGGTGCTGAACAAGAAGGCTCGTGAGATTTTGTTTGACAGCGAACAGGACAGCTACGACCCGTACAACGATTTCCACGCGATGACGGTGCAGTACGGCTTCACGGTCATGTTTTCGATCTTGTGGCCGCTGATGCCGTTTGCGTGCTACTTGATCAACATCCTCAAGTTCCGCACCGACGGGTACCGGTTGTGCAAAACGCTGAAGCGTCCGATTCCAAGACGCGCCAATGGCATTGGAGCATGGAAGGGCATTTTGACCGCGTACGGGTATATCGCCGTGATTGTGAATGTGCTCCTGATTTGTATCTCGACGGGTGCTTTGGAGTTCTTTGACGAAACCTGTGTGCGCGACATTGCGAACCAATTGGAGAAACAGGGCAAGACCATGGACGATTTCGTGCTGGGACCGGACTTTGGGTGCCTGCACGTGACCTGGCGGTTGCTGATCATCCTGATCCTGGAGCACTTGCTGATTGGGTTTGCGTACGTGATCATGACGCGCGTGCCGAAAGTGCCGAACTGGATCCACATGGTGAGGAATGCGCGAGAAAACCAGTTCAAGGAGCTCTTGCGTGCGCACGAGCACGATCTGTTCCCGCCGAATGGACAGAAAGAGGCTGCGGGTCGAGCGCGAGGCAAGAACAGCGGCAGTGACGATGCCTCGAGCGAACGAGGCGTGCTTCTTTCCGAATCGCGAATTGACATCGCTGGGCTTGTGAGTCGATCGAGTCGCGCCACTGCCGCGGACAATGAGATCCTCGCGCGCAACATCTCGATCGACTCGACCACGCCTGTTTCGGAGCGGGACTTGAGCGACTTGGAAGTGCCCAGCAGCGATGGGTTCCGCGCAAAAGCGCGTGAGCAGCTCGCGCGACAATGGTCTGCGAGCTCGGATTAACGGAACGAGAAGGGACGTTGCGCGAAATGGACATGAGCTGGTCCGTAGCTCTGTCAACTCTGGAAGCCGCGAACTAGACGCACGTGAACACATACATGCATTTGCTGAACATATATATACCTGCCACGATCTTTTCCATGATCCTAAGAACAAAAGTGTTGTGTAGTCATTTCGACACCATACAAAAGCCTCTACTCTTCGACGAGATAGTCGCCAGGAACGTCAAAGACCAGCTCTTTCACTTCGGATCTCTGGAATCGATAGCCTCGCATCGCATCAATCGGGTCCGTTTGCTCCGTGATCGCCACAGGTTCGTACTTGCAGCCAGCATTGCGGACGCTCAACGCCTTGACTTCAACGACAGCGCCTTCGCAGGCAGAAATACGAAGAGCTCCATCCAAATGCAGCGCATGGAAGGTTACCTCTCCGCCATCCACCAGAAGCGTCGAGCGCTTGGTGATGTGGATTGCAGCAGGTGACGGGAATCGGGACGTCAGAACGGATTGACTTGGCGCAAATCTCGACGAGAACACAATCTGCGGACCCGAGCAGTCCAACGGAATGCCAAGCCATTCGCTGCGTTCGGGTCGACTCTCGCCAACAGCGTCGGACCGAGTGTCCGCAAAGTTGATCCCAAGCGAGGCGAACTTCTCTCGGTTGACGGCAAACAGATCGTGTTCCGCGGAACCAGCGCATTGCGGTGGGATGTCCTGCTGCGCTTTGCTTTTCGCACTCACGACGTCGTTTTTGCAAGGCGAGTAGACCAGCGACGGCGGGAACAGCACGAGTCCAATACGGTTCTGCTGCTGCTTGGGGATTTGCGAAGATCGCTTCGCCACAAGGTCGCGGAATCTCACGAGCAATTTCGGGTAATCTTGCATCATGCATTCAAGACGCGCTGGGGATTTAAACGCCTGCTTTGTTGTGTCGTCGCGATACTTTGGATTGAACAGTTCGGGGACAAACCCTTTCGAGACGTTGAGGATATCGACGTAGGACTGCAGCTCGATCACGAAATGGTTGATGTTGCCTGGGAACGGTGAGAACCCCGTCGTTGGGTCGTTTGTATCGCCATCGGGGAAGCTTTCTGCCGCCTTGGTGCGCAGGAAATGGTCCAGTTCGTGGTACTCGACATTGAAGAGCGCCGCAACCTCGTCGCCATCCGACTCGCTGCGGGGTTTGGAAAACCGCACGACACCACCCGACGCGTCTTTCGCCTTGCGCTGCACACTGGTGAAGTTGAACGCCCACTGGTTTTGGATGGACGCGCCGAGCATCGGCAGCAAGCTGTTGAGGATCAAGTAGTTGGTGTCTTGGAAGAAATGCACGTACTGCTTGCCCTGCGCTTGCCATTGCGCGGCCAACCCGCTGCTGTGCAGTAGTGTGTGCACATCGCCATGGCCGTGAGGTTTCATGATCAGCTGCCACTCGTCGCGCGATGGCGAGCGCTCCAGCGTCAGCTGCAACTGATTCTCCACAACGTCCAAGCACGGCACTTTTTCCTGTTTGATGAGCGCGACCTGGTCTTTCTCCATGCCGAAGAAGCTGTTTTCCACCAGGAACTCCCACGTCGCTTCGTGGGTCACATCGGACGTCATAATCGCAAGCGGGATGCGGATCTGGCCAGCATCCGTCGCGCACCCCTTTGCTGCTGCTGCCTGAAGCGCCAGCAAGTGCTGAATGTACGCTTCCAAGTAGGTCGTGGACGTCAGTGTCTCGACAGGCAGCTTGAGCTTGATACCCTGGTACCCCAGGCGCTCTCCGAGTCCCCCCGCGACGACGACGAAGCAGCTCTTGTCGATATTGCGCAGTCCAATCGCTTCAAGTTCGCGGAAGAGCGTTGAGTTCAAATGCGCGACTTGGTGCGGTACGCCATCGTCGTCGTGTGTGGCGGCACCATTGCCTAACGAAGCAAGCGGAGGAGGCGGCGAGAGCGGCACGGATGGGATCCAATCCGCGTACTCGTCCTGCGCTGGAGCTTGCGCACTATCGTCTGCTGCTCCAGACTGCTGCGCAATGCGAAACAGCTGCGTCGCATTGCGCAAATACGCATCAAGACCACCGCGGTACCAGCGTTCAAAATGCGTCAATTGCGTTTGCAGCGATGACGACGATGCACCCTCGACAGGAAGCAGCAGCTCGAGGATGTGGTGCTGGCTCCATTTCGCGAGCGTCTCGAGCACGCGCGCGTGGAGCGCTTCGTTAGCAGCAGCGGCGTCGCTCATGGTGCGGACCCTCCCCTGTCTGGACCTCCTCCTCGGTTACGTGTGCCGTCAGGTTGCGTTTTCCACGACAAGTAGGGACGAGGGAGTGACGTGGGACTCCCGTTGTGCCAGGGCAACGGTACAAGCACCAGACATCCCAGCAGAAAAGTGGCCGCAAGAAGAGACTTCCGATACAAGCGCGAAGAGGAGTGAGGTTCCATGGAACCAGGAGCGAGGTCCATTTTCAAGCGTCTTTTCTTAATGAGAGATGTGTATTATTAAGCAACGCTGTCTTCTATGCATGCATCTAAGGTAGAGAGGGGGAGTGTGTGGGTGCCACAGGAACGCGTGAGATGAAACCTTTCCGAGCAGGAGAGAAGGTCATCGCACGACAACAAGGAGTTCCTCTCGCACCACGACTGCTTTGTGCACTGCGTATATCATCAGCCGCATGGGGGAATCGCATTGCTGATGGAAAGTAAAAAAGTGCGGACCGTTCCATTCACATGCAAAAGAGAGAGAGATATCCCAGAGACTGCCCTCTTCAGCGCCGAGAATGCGCAGCACTCGCTCCGGTCCCGCAATAGGCGCAGAACAAGCGCTGGGGAGAAGCCGATCCGCGAATGCAAGCATCCACGGAAAGCTTCTCTCTCGGTCGCCAAGACGCGAGTCTCCGACAGCAGGAAAGAAAGGGAACATCCATGTCGCCCCCCGCACACCAAACACGCACAGCAGAGCGAGGCGACGAGGACGCGGGCGACACCACCCACGAAAGGTGGCATCCGTATCGACTCGAAGACGCACGCTGCTGTGCATGAAAAGGATAACCGGAGACGACGAGCAGATATTCCCGCATTCCCCCCGCCAAGTCGGAAACCCGCACCAAACGAGGTGGAAACAACCACCTGGAGGTAACTATTGGCCCCACTTTTAACTGCACAGTCATGTAAAAGAAAATGCCGCCCCGGCTTCCACTCCGAGAAAGGAAATGGAAACTCGCAGGGCGACGGACTGACAGCTGGATATAGGGGCGCTAGCATAGCTACATACATGCACACACACACACACACATATGGATCACTCCTTCCTGTTTGTCTTGCTGCGTGCATCGCGGTCATCGAGACTCAATCTGCTTGTCTGCTGAGCTGCTGGTTTCGGAACTGAGCTCACTCTCTCACACAAACAAAGCCAAAAAGAGACACGGAGACAACTAACAAAAGGAGAAGAGTGCGCTCGACGAGGTTTTTCCGATTTTGAATGGTGGACAAAGTAGGCATTTTGCATCAACAGGGTTTTATTGGGAAACAAAGAAGAAGAAAAAGAAAACGGAGATGTGGGTGTCGAAACGGGTCGTTGACTCTGCACGAAATACGGGGAATGCCATACTTAGTTGGTTACGGAATGCATCCTCGATTCGGACAGATTTGAGTTCTTCCATCGGAAGGAACTGCGAGCATTGGCAATCTCTCTCGCGTGCTCATATTATGCTTTCATCTCACTGCTTTCAGATTCTGCCAACGAGGATGGTGCAAGAGGGAAACAACCGATGCTGCAGGAAGCCAGGTGGACGAACGGACTGCAGCGCTGGTTTGATTTCTATTTTGCATATCTTTCGTAGGATGCTGGTTGCATTCCACCACATCATCATCCGCTTTCCTTTTCAAAAAAATATCGTTCGCTTCAGCAGACTCGCTCTGACTCTATCGTTCACCTTCCTTGCCTCTCTACTCGCCGTACTCCATGATGGAAAGCTCTTTCGAGTCGGGGATCAGGAGTTTGCCGTTGCTTTTCTTCTTCCCGACACCATCGGCGTCGTTGTCACTGAAGCCTTCGCCATCCTCATCGTCGTCGTCGTCCAAGTCGAGCGCCTTCTTGAGCTCGGCGCTTTGCTTGGGTTTCTCCGCCGCACGAGGAAGCGCCGGAGCCACACCAGCGAGGGCACCTGGGTTTTTCGCCGACCGCAGGTACTTCTCCCACGGGAATTGCTCGTTCTTGTACAACTGCAGCGCGGCACGTGCATCTTCGACCTAGTTGCAAACACACACACCGTCCTGTGAGCCACTTGCACAACGAACGAGACCACAAAGCACCAGTCACTCACAGAGTCGTGCTCTCCGCTTTGGATCTGGAGACCCAACACTTCTTCAGCGAGGTTCTTCAACGACTTTGGGAACAGTTTCTGCACGCATTGAACGAGCAGCACGAGAGATCCGAGGATGGTTAATACGCCGATCATAAAGGCAAGGACTGAGCCGCAGTGGAAGGGGATGGCTGGTTGCTTGGGTGTCACTTACGGTGCCGTTCATCTTGCGACGCATGTACGGACGGTAGCGTGCCGTATCGCGGATCATGTTCTTTGGCGGCGTAAACATGAGCGCCTGGAAATCGTTCTTCAGCGCGTGGCCCACAACGATCTTGTCCCGCATCAGCTTGCCGACTTCTTTCAAACACTGCAAGGATACGCATTGTCAGCACGACTTCCTGCATGCATACGAGCACACTCCTCGTGAAATACACTGCCAATGAAATACCTGAGCAAACGGAATCGCGTGCTTCAAAGTACGCGATCGGATACCACTCACATGCGTACGGAAATCTACATACACACACACAACAGCAAGTCAGCAACCAACAGTCTTGATCCCAGATCGTGAGAGAGAGAGAGAGTCAGACATGTCTTCGTTACCTGTGACTTTCTCCACGGGTCGCACGTGCTTGTCGTACACGACGTTGCCTTCGTAATCGACGATACTGCATCGCGCGAGCACACTCGTCTTGCCCGACAGACCCACCCCAACCATCTCACAATCCATCGCGAGGATCTGCGAGTTGTCGATCCACTCGGCGGTTCTCTGCTGCTTGCGCTTCTCCTGCTTCATCTCCTTCGCCTTCTTCTTGTGCGCATGCACGTCCAGATCGTGCTTCTTCTCGCCGTACTTCTGCTCTTTCTTCTGGATGTTCGCCTTCAGCGCCAACCAATTCGAGTTCGCTTGGATCACCACTTTCACCGACTTCTGTGGCGCTGGTCTCGCTCTCTCTTTCGGCGCGTGTTTTGAACCCGATGGCGCCTCTTTTTTCGTGAAATTTGCGTGTGCAGACGCGCCCGCTTTGTGTCTCTTCACGCCACTAAACGCTTTCTTCGCATCGCCGCCTGGAGCCGCACCATTCACGTGCGCCAACTTGCGCTTCCCCGCCATATTTTCGTGGTTTGCTCTTGTGGGTCAAGTCGAAGAGAGAAGTGAGCATTTCCAGCATGTGAAGCGGTGTATCCGCCAACCACTATTTTCAGCCAACCATCTGCCACCAACGCATCCTTTATAGCCAATTGAACGACGACATGGAATGGTTACGCTTTCAAAACGAAAAGAAAAGAAAAGGGTACACTTTGATTCCTTGATTTGTGGGTTACGGTCGCATACCCAGTTTGCATCAAGAAGGAAAGAAAAAAAGCAGCTCTTCATCAGGAAAGATGGCGCATGTGCATGTGGACATGGATGCGCTCGCGGAAGCAGCCACTGTAGCGGACGCAGACGACCACGGACACAGCCACCAGCACGGAGGGTGTGGGCACAGCCACGGTCACGGTCATGGTCATGGTCATGGTCACAGTCCAGGACGACCGCCGCAAACGACCGCAGCGAACGCCTCTTCCGCGCAATTCCAGTTCCAACCGCGGCATCAACACCCGCACGACAGCCACCACACTCAGCAGCAGCACGCTGTACCGGCACAGGAGCTCACGCCGCTCGAAGAGCTCTTCCAGTGCGCCAAGACGAACAACCTCGCTCGGTTTCGAGAACTGGTCGCAAACACCCCGCGAGGAAGCGAGATGGTGCATCAACGCGACCCGATGGGACACACGCTCGCGCATTGGATGGCGCAAAAAGGGAGTGCGGAGCTGCTCGAGTTTGCGCACAGCGTGGACGCGCCGATGAACTTGCCCAGCGAAGATTCCGTCAAGCTGCATCCGATCCACTGGTCGTGCTCGACGGGGAACCTGGTCGCGCTCAAGACGTTTGTGAGGCTCGGCGTGGATGTAAACACCGCGGATGCGACGAAGCAGCGGACTCCGCTGTTGATCGCGGCGCAGAATGGGTTCCCGCTGCTGGTGATGTACCTGATCAAGAACGGCGCGGACGTTACGTTGGTCGACATCGACGAAGACAGTGCGATCCACTGGGCTGCCTACAAAGGTGCCACGGAGATCGTGTCGGTGTTCCAGTACCTCGGTCTGAGCTCCGATGGTCCCGATCGGTACGGCCAGACACCCTTGCACCTCGCAGCCATGCGGGGCGAGCTGTCGACGGTGCAGTACTTGGTCGAAGAGCTCGACAGTGACCTGGACGCTCCAGATTTGCAGGGTCGCACCCCACTGGACCTCGCGAAGCTGAAAGGCTACAAGCGAGTGGCCAACTATTTGGCGCGTCAACGCTTCCGCAACAAGTGGAATGTTTTTTCTTGGTGGGAAAGCAGTCGCGCGCCGTACTTCTACACGCTCGCGAACATCGTGCTGTCGCATTTGCTGTACGTTTGCGTCCTCATGCCGGCGATGCCCGACATGCGCTGCATCTACGTCCCGCATTTAGTCTGGAATGTGATCACGTGGGGGTTCTTCTGCATGACGGTGCGCACGAGTCCAGGGAATATCACCAAAGAAGAGGTGTACGCAAAAGAGTACTCGGACGTCACCGAGGCGATGATCAGCGGCGAAGAAAATGGGAATCTCCGTCTCGAGCGACCGCTCTGCCACAGTTGCCACGTTCAGCGACCATTGCGCTCCAAGCACTGCCGGGTGTGCAAGACCTGTATCCACCAGTTTGACCACCAGTACGTGCCTCACCCGCGTCGGTTCTCACGATGATTATGTTGGGGTTTCTCATGCATATCTGACCTTTCTCTTGTTTGCGCACCTGTAGCTGTCCGTTTGTGGACAATTGCGTGGGTCGAGACAACCACGTGCACTTCATCGCGTTCGTGGGCTTCCTCTCCGTCAACATCGTTCTGCTCGAGTACGTGCTCTATCTCTACTGGAGTTTCCATGGCTTCCGCTTCTGGGTCCTCGCGTGTATGGTGTATTTCGGCGTGATGCTGTTGCCCGTGACCCATTTGTTCGGCTTCCATGTGTACCTAACGGCGAAGAACTTGACGACGAACGAAGTGATGAACTCGCATCGCTACCAGTACATGCGCACGGAGCAAGGCAGGTACCAAAACCCGTTCGACAAGGGTGTGCTCAAGAACCTTGCCGAGCGATGCCTGCCAGCATACGTCTTGAGCGAGAACAACGGCGACAGCAACAACGGCCAAACGTCAACGACTAGGAAACTCGCCACCGTGACGACGAGCCAGGGCGAGTATATGCAGGTGTCCGACATGTCCTCCGCTCCCGCTCTGCCAGTGTAGGCAGTCCAGAAGCGCAAGAGGACAATGATCCAAGTGCTTGCTGCTCGCTCGCGCATTCCGGTAGCGGCACAAATGCAAAGCAGTCCGTGCACGGACAAGACGCTCTCTCTCTACTGCTCTAAATCTGCGACCGCGCCAGACGAGAACATGCCTCTCGACTGTGCATCGAGTTCGCGACGTTGCCCATTTACTGTTGATGAACCATGAACCCAAGAATATTTTGTATTTTAATCTTCTTTTTCCCCCAGTATCCTGTATCCAAGAATGTATGCTCTCACCACCATTCCGATGGACTCATTCTTTTCGACTGAACCCATAAGAACATAGTGTCATTTCTGCTCATAAACGATTTGGACTCGACGCACACAGACACAGCAAGCAGGCGAGCAAGCAAGAAGAAGAAGAGCGGATGTGGATGAACGTATTCGGACTTGGCAGTCGATCCGCGAAGCTCATGGTGTTTGTGGACAAAAGCGCGTACGCAGCAGGCGACCTCGTGCGCGGCAAAGTGGTGCTCTGCGTCTTTGAAGACATGATCGGCGATGGTACTGTGTGTGTGTGTGTGTGTGGGATGCGACGAGTGCTGACTCCCTCACGCTTCTGCGTATTGCTATTTGCAGAGCTCGTTGTGCAGATTCAAGGGAAAGAGAAGATCTCGTGGACGGAATTGGAATCCAATGGTGGCGGAAGGGATGGTCCACGACGAAAGAAGCGCACAAAAACGAATCTGTTCCTGAACGACGAGGTAGACGAAAGCACACAAGTGATCCTATCCTATGCGTATCTGCCCTGATCCTAATCTCTCCCCACCTACTGCACCCCTGCATCTGTGTACTTGTTTCCACACAGATCGTGGTGTTTTTGTTCCCTCGAGCATTTGCCAAGGGCAACTACGAGTTCCCGTTCCTGTACCAATCGCATGCGACGCTCCCCGGGGTATTTGCCATGGAGAAGCACCACGCAAGCGACAAGATCAGAGACCTCCATGCCTCGCTCACGTACACCGTGCGCGCCAGACTTGACGAAGGCTATGTGCTGGACTGCTGGAACATGCACGCTCGCTGCAATCTGGTGCTGCACGAGCTGCCCAAGATCGGCATCCACTACGGCGCGAGTAGTTACAATGGCAGCTTTGACGCGAAAACGCAATCCGTGAAGCTGCTGTCGCTGCTCAGCCAAGGCAACTGCGAGACCTCGGCGTTCCTGGACAAATCCGTGTACCGCTCCGGGGAAACCGCTCGAATCCAGTGCCACGTGAACAACGCCTCGCAAATGCACATCCAAGCGGTGAAAGTGTCGCTGTATCAGGACGTGTACCTGAGTCTCCGCAGAGAAAAAAGAGGAGAGGGGTGCAGAAGTGCGCACCCCGTGTCGCGCAAGGTGGCCGCTTTCGACTTTGCGGGGGTTTCTGCTGCGTCGCAGCGTCATGACAACCTCGTACTCGCGCTTCGCTCGGACGACGGACGCGAGTTGGCGCCATCGACCAATGGCGCGTTGATCAAGTGCGCGTACCGCGTGCATCTCCAGTTTGACATCCGCTGGTGTCCCGATCCCTGTCTCGATCTCCCGATTGTGATCACCTCTGCAGCAACATCAACCTGTGCGTCGGACTTCCGGTCCGAGCGAATGGAAGCAACAATGGTCAGTGGGATGCACTAACCGCGTTTACAACACACACACATGAGACTCCGTACTGCGAGCTGCCTGCTGCAATACAACAGCAGCGACGCTGTGTCGCAAGCTCGGGAGAAACGATTACTCTGCAGTGTAGTTAATGAAAATGGCGAGAGCACGATCCAAAGAGAACCACCACTCATTCTTTTAAACTGTGCAGCTGCAGTGCAAAAGATCGATTGGTGGTGCTATCCGCATTCTGGATCTCCCCATATTGCCATTCCGGTGGCAACAACGACCCACACACGCTCTCGACTGCAATACCAACGACACTTTTGCCTCAACATCAAACCTTGCATGCAGTATGCGCATACATCTCAACTCGAGACGCCTATAGACTCGAGTGGATCAGCGGCTTGAGGTATTTGTCGTAGCTCGCGGCGACTTGGGAGCGATTCAGCGGCTCCTTCGCGGCATGTGCCACCAATGCGCGATACACATCGCCGTCGTAGCGTCCGATGGTTGAGTTCAGCTCGAAGTCGCTGAAATCCCACGCGTCGGTGAGCAGCACCGCGTTCTTGCGCACGATCGGGAGGAGCCGCACAAGTTGCTCGCGGATGAGCTCGCCCTGCGCGCTGGAGATGTAGTCGTGTTCACGGAACTCGCCCAGAGATCGCACCATCAACCACGCCGCAAAGTAAGCGCACAGCGCCATCACGGCGTTTTTTGTTGCTCCTGCTGGAATGTTGGCAACGCCATGGATGAACGCGTCAACTAGCATGTACTCGGAGTGCGCGATCGACGCCTTTGTCATCAGCACCATGCAAGCATTCGAGCCACTGTCGTCGTGTTGCGAGAGACGCGCCACCTCCTGCGCCACGCACTGCGCGGCTCGTGTCGCACGCACTTTGAACGCGTCCAGCAGGACGGTGAAGTCGCTAAACGCTTGCGCTGTTTGCGCGCTGCACGTGCTGCTCAATCGAGTCACGTCGCGCAAGAACCCAGTGGTGCGAGTCGAGGTAGCAGGTGCTGCTGCTGCTGCGACTGAAAGAGTCTTCACGAGGTACCGAGCATGCTGCTGCACGAGCACATCGAACGTGCCTTCAAACGTGCTCGCGCCGACGATTTCCGCGAAGATGTGCGCCAAGTTGCTCGACTGCGTGAACCCGTGGCCACCGCAGAGACGACGCAGGACTTCAATCCCCTGTCCGACGTGGTCCGCGAGCCACGCTTTCATCCCCGACGAGACCGCGTGGAGCTCAGCGAGCTGTGCCGCAAAATCCGTCTCGCCGCTTTTGATCGCTGCGAGCGCGCTGTCGTGCATGGCGCTCATCGCGTACCCTGCAAACGTGGCGGCGTACGACAGCGCGATGTACGGGAAGAGCGCATGCTGCTGGTTCTGGTAGTCCAGCACTTGGAGCTCCCCCCTGCGACCAAGAGTGCTGTGCTCCCCTCCCTGGACACGAGCTGCACTGAAGCGTGTTGTGATCGTCGCCGCCGACCCAATGATGTACCCAAACTTGAGGATCAAGTATGCGCGCACTTGCACCATCGTCAGGTACACCAGTTTGTCGCTCTTTGGCTTGACGAACGTCCCATCGGGGAGCACTCTCGCATACTTCATCATCATGTTCTCCCGCGGGATGCGCACGTTGTGGAACGCGCAGTAGCCGTTGTCCACCGAATTGAAGCCCACTTTCGGTCCGATGTCGCCCACTTCGATGCCTGCTAACGGTTCGTGGTCTTCCAGCGAGCGCAGCTGAATCAGGAACGCTTGGATCCCCACATCCTTCTTCTTCTTCTCCCTACCACCATCCCCATCTTCTAGAAACAGGCGCGCGTGCACGATCGCATGGGTCGCGGTTTTCCCGAGTCCACCCGGCCACCACTTGCGGCTCGTGAGCGTGGGCGAGTCGACTATGAACTCTTGGGTGGATTTGTCGTAGGTCGCCACGGTCTCCAATCCCTGGACGTTCGACCCATGGCCCAGTTCGGTCTGTGCGTACGCGCCAAAGATCTTGTAGCTCCTCGCGAGGGGGAGCCATTTCTGCTGTTGCTGCTCGTCCGCCTGGTTCTCGAGCGTCGGAAGGAACATCGCGCGGTGCACGTCAATCGGCAGTCGTTCGCCGATCGCCACATAGAGAAACTGCTGGTCCCCAGGCTCGTCTATGCCGTGCTCTTGGATCATTTTCACGTAATAGAACATCTTCGCCACAGCAGCGTTGTACCGCTCCGAGTGGTTCTGGAACACCAAGTCGCGCTGCGAGAGCACGGGGTGCGCCGCGACCAGCTCTTCCATGCGCCTGCGCCGCGCATTCGCGGACGCACTGCCGCGCAGGATCGGCGTGAGCACCGCAGGGTCGACGTCGCCACCGGCGCGCTCCTTGCGCAGCAACAGCGGCGCCAGGTCTTTCAGCTCGACGCTCATCTTGCTCACGAATGCTGCAATTTGATGCGGCACCTTCGCGCAACTTTCGCAGGTCTCTACATTTGTACAATATTCTAGATATTTTGAGTGTTTGTCGGAAAGAAGCGAGAGTATCCTCTTTCGTGGTTTTTTCAACCGGAAATACGGGACTGCGTACTTAGTTCACATTCGGAAAGTAGCGAGCGTTGACTCTCACGACACATCCTTTTCCTGCTGCTCCGAATGTACTTGTGTGGCATTGAGTGAGCGATTAGTCTTTTTTGCTGGAACGCGCACACACGCAACGCAGTGTTGGCAAGTGTTCCAGCACGCACCATCGCATCAAGTGCGTGTCGAGGTGGAAAACACGTGACCAGTGCCAGTCCCTATCCACTTGGTGGAAGACATGCGTCCTCACGTCGGGCTGTCCTCGTTCAAATCAGAAGCGCATCCAACGGCACTGTACGAGCCCTTCTTCTTTCCCTTTGTATGGCGTATGCAGTGCATCCATCACTTGCACTTGCAGCGTTTCCGAGGATGCCTTCGAGTCCACTGCAACACACACCAAGTAGACAAGAGAGCCAGAATGCGACCTGGGATGGTCGTTGCAGCTCCCAGTTCGCACGCATCAGCTGCAAAGTGAGCTGCAAATGTTGAAGCTGCGTCCGTTTAACCGCGGAACGTCACAAGCGTCATCCTTACTGCGCATCCCGACGTGGGACCAAGTGCTGCTCTGCACGCGACCATGCTCCAACCATGTGCGTCATGCTTCACGATTCCCAAACGGTCGTGCACATCCGAACTGATTTGCGAGAAAATGAGTTGAGTTTATTTTTCAAGCAAGCGAGATAAATTACTTGCAGAAACATGCACTCCTGCTGTTTTGTTCCCTTGTTCGTTTGGTTTTGTTGCAACCGCGTACTGTGCTGCTACAGTATTCGAATAGAGCTCGTGTCGCATTTTCGTCCTCGCTGAAGCGCTCCAGCAGATCTCGCATCGCTGTGCATCCATCGCCAGTGCGAGAACGCGGGCAGACAGGAAGGGAACAAGGCGGCAGCGGCGGTGAACACCTCCCCCCTCACTCACACATAGAGAGAGAGGATCCTACACGATTGCTGCAGGAATGGAGCCACCCAGGTACTCGCACGACGGCAAGATGACCACGCAGCACGACCACTTGCCCGCACAGTGGACGCCCGTGGACCAGGAGATCATCGAGGACCTGCTGCTGGTCGAGCCCGCTCCGCACGAAGCGTATGCGAACGCTTCCATGATGCCGCCACAGTCCCCTCCATTGTCGTCCATGGGAACCGTGTACCCTGGCCAGATGATGCCACCGACACACCCGCAATACGAGTGCATCACGCCTCCCCTGCAGCAGCACGAGACCATGATAGGCAAGCAGCATTTTTATCCGTATTTTATGGGTCAAGTGCTTGGCTCCGACGAAACCCGCAAGGCGAAACACCGCGAAGTGCAGCGAAGGTTCATGGAGAGGAAGAAGGCAGGTTAAACACGCTCTTTTTCGATGATGGTCTCCTGTTTGAAATGTGTTTGCTGACGATTTCTTATAATGTGCAAATAGGAGCAAATCAAACGAACAAAGCAATTGGCCAAGCAGCTGGAGATGAAGTATGGGTTATTGCAACTCTCATCGGAGAAAGGGAAGCTCGAGACGGAGAACGAGGCGTTGGAAAAGAGTGTGGCGGCAACAGGTGTCGACTTCGCGATTTTGTCCAAGGAACAGATCGAACTGGTTCTTGAGGTTGGTAGATATAGATACATGTGTGGGGCGATGCATTCGTGAAAAGGTTCGCTGCGTGTGCTGATGTGTATTGCTGGTTGCTTCGTGTCTCTATAGGACCAACTCAAGACGATCAAAGAGCACTATACACCCATAACCGACGACGAATGGAGCGAACTGCTCAAGAAGAACATCGACGACTACGAGGTCACGTCGCGGGAGCCAAATTACGTGAGCACAGGGATCACGGTCATGGGCTGGTCTGATCGTCGCAAGCAGGAGAGTTCGTCGATGAAATTCATCATGTCGAAGCAGTTCCCGCATCTCAATGCAGAGAACTTCATGAACACGACGTGGGCAAAGCTGTGGCTGCAAGAGACCCACTCCAGTCTGTTCAACGCCGCGGTCGCCATCAAGGTACACTTTTCACTGACTCTCATTCGCTCACTCATTCACTCCCTCACATGTATCACACCCGTTGCAACACATGGCCAGATCCAAATTTTGCAGCAAATCAATGAGGACACCATTGTGCTGCATCGCGCGTTCTTCAATCCTCAGACCAACGGCGTCGTCCATGCCATCGAAACGCTGTGCCGCATCCAGCATGGTCTTGACTACATTGTGTTTCTGCGAAGTCCAGACCGGGATCCGATCGGAAAATGCGTCGCCAACGCGTACGACTGGGTCAAGATCTGGACGTCACTCGTGTACTCCCCGTTACCCGCAAGACATGGCGTGAGCGGGTGCATGTTCCGATACGGTGGCTGGATGCGCGACTTTGCCGCCCCCGATGTGAAGTATTGGCTCATGGAGATGCTGTGGGTGTTGCTGCGCTTCGAGAGTGTCATGGTGTCGCCGATCTTCTCGTTGCCGCCGCAGGACACCTAGAGCGAGAGAGAGTGTGTGTATCTCCTCCATTTGTGGTTGCTTTGACAAGCATCGTGTTTGTTGTATTGAATGCGCAACTCGTTTGTGCAGGTTGCGTGTCCTCCGTCTCTTTTTGCAGTCGCTGGCAACAAGCAACCGGAAATCTCGTGAATATAAGTTATTAGTGAGGACAGGACCCCATCAAGTCAAGTCAAATCAAGGAAAAAAAGAGTTCATGCGTTGCAACCTTCGTTTGCATCAGGACAGCTGTCCGATGGGAATCGGAGTGGCATTTCGTCATTTGAGGGGGGACATCGAAATGAAGAAGTCAGGGAAACAGAGCAAGTGGAGGAAGTAGTGGAAACGCAGCAACAAGCAAACAATGCGACGGCAGCGCGCGCTTGCTGCTCCTCGCTGCTTCGGATCGCTTACCCTTCGCGTTGCAAACACTTTCGAGTGCATGGCAGAATTTTCGACCATCCTTGCGACGAGCTGCCAACCGGCTTTCTTTGATGTTTACGGAAATCAGATATTACTGCCAATCAAAACCCTGCAAATGGCAACAGTGTACACTCGCCTCTCAAAAATGGACAACACGACTTCTGCACCCATAAAGTTCCAAACACGACGCCGCAAGCAATGGCAAGCAGTTTTCAGCGTTGCTCCTTTTTCATAGCGAGTCCTGCAGATGCACAGTGCTGCTTGATGGTCGAGCACTTGACTGTGTCCAAGTAGATCGAGATACCGAACAAAATGCCAAAGAGAGAATCACACAGATAATAAAAATGTGCTGGAATCGCATGCTTTGCATCTCGTTCGAGCCTTTTTCTACCCACGAACGCTAGCCAATCAAAGGGAGCAAAAGTCGACAACTGCACACCGCAATAAAGATTTTTGGTCGCTTTGCATCGCGTTTTGGAAAGATGACAGGGTTGATGAGGTCCTGGTACTGTATCCGCATCCCCCTCTCTCTCTCTCTTGTTGTTTTGTGTTGCAGCTCAGTTCTTGCGTGTAAAAATACTCCCTTCAAATTGACACAATCCAGCAGCAAAGAGCTCCAAAAGCGAGTGCAAGAAGAGAATCGCTTCCGCCAGCACACTCGTACGCACATTTCACCATCGCGAAGGGCTAGCGTCTTTGTGCGTAGCATCGCCCCAGTGCTTCGTGCGGATCGCAAGAACGCGCACCCGCTCGTTCGTTTTCTCCTGCGCGCGCGTCGGAGAGGGTCCTCCAACTCACCACCACGTGCCACACATCGACCAAAAACTGCAACAGTGCGCACGTCCATACAACAATCTGCACACCAGCATACAAAATCAACAGCATGGAGCACAACCCCCACCAGGAACCGATGCGGGCGACGCAGTACTTCCCAGCGTACTGGACGCCGACGGACCAAGTGATCATGGAGGATCTGCTGCTGCAGCACCACGCAGACACCAGCGACGCAGCAGAAACAGCAGCGTATCATCACCACCTTCAACTCAAGTCCGCGCATGTGGACACGGAAAGCGGATCGGACAGCGGCGCGTCCGTTCAGCGTAGTCATGTGAAACGACGGACAGTGTCCAGTTCGTCTTCGCCCTCCTCGTCGGGTTCTGCCGCGACATCGCCATCGTGCGAGCACACGAGAACAAACCCTGCAAGCACAAACACGCATACACATGGGGAGTCCCGGCCGGCGAAAGTCTCCGACGAAGAGCGACGTGCGCGCCATCGCGCTGTGCAAAAGCGCTTCGTGCAGCGGAAAAAGGTATGCCTTTCCGTTGTTGCAGTTTTATGTGTGTTGTTTTACTGATTTGTTTGCATTTGTATAGGAAGCGATCAAGCAAACGAAAAAACTCGCGGCAGCGCTCGAGCAGCAGTACCAATTCCTCCAGGTTTCCTCCGAGACGCGGTTCTTGCAAAAGGAAAATGCAGCGCTGCAGGCGCAACACGCTGCGATCGGAAGGGGAGCACTCAGCCAAGGACCAAAGAACCCCCATGCGCTGCTGGAGGTGCGTCCACTTTCTCTCTTTTTGCATTTGTGTTGTTTTCCTGCTTGTAAGAAACGCGCTTATTCCGACAAAAACTCCCTACATGTGCAGGAGCAACTGGAATTGGTGCGTGAATTCTATGCGCCATTGACCCACGAGGATTGGACGTGCAGGATGCGCAAGAACCTCGAGGAGTACGAAGTCGCGTCCCAGGACCAATCGTATTTGACGTCGGGCTTGACAGTCATGGGCTGGCGCGACCAGCGCAAGATCGACAACTCGTCGGTGAAATTCGTGCTCTCGAAGGAGTTCCCCAACATTCGCGCCGTGGAGCTCATGGAGAAAACGTGGCGATTGCTGAGCTCGCCAGAGACCCACGCGTGCTTTTTCAGCCCTGTGTTCACGGTCAAAGTGCAGATCCTTCAGGTGATCAATGAGAACGCGCTCGTGATCCATCGAGCGCTGTACAACCCACAATCGGGTGGCATCGCGCATGCGCTCGATCTTCTCTGTCGCGTGCGTCGCGGGGACGACTTTATTATTTTCGAGAGTGCGATCGAGAACAATGCTGTCCACGCGTGCTTGGTCGAGTCGCACAAGTGGACCCAAATGACCGTTTCGCAGGTGTTTTCGCCCTCGGCATCTGCTGCGAGCGACTTGTATGGTGGACACGGTTGCGTTTTCCGCCATGGTGGCTGGTTGCGCCACTTTGTGGCGTCCAATGTGAAATACTGGCTCATGGAGATGTTCTTCATGACATTGCGGTACGAAAGCAGGATGGTGTCGCCCATCTTTTGCCTCACTTCCGAGGACACCACCACCACTTTCTTTGACTCCGGTACAGAATGCCAAGACTTTGCCGCAGAAGTGGAAAAAGAGAGTTGCTGGGAGTCGCCTAGATAGGGTTTAGTTGGGCAAATCGGCGAACCGGATCCTTGGTCGTCAGTAGCGCTTCCACCGCGCAATGACAAGCGATTGGCATCTTTGCGCTCTGTTTCCGTTTGCGTGGCCAGTCGGTCTGGACACTTCCGTTCTGTTGAGCTATTGCACATCCCAAGTATTGTAAAGCCGACAACGACCAGAGTCCAAGACACCTCATCCAAACGCAACTGAGCGAGAGGATCTGCTGATGTGCGCATTCAAGGTAACCATGAAGTGCAGTGCGAGAACACGGTGCGATACCTCCACGCTATGTGTCGTGGGTAGCGGGAGACCGTGGTGGTCCACCGCCTTTGTGGTGTTTCCTTCGTTTCCGCGCCTTCTCCACGATGTATCAATGGAGTGCATCCCTAAGGAGTTGCACGGCGCTGCGTCCACAGCAGACCACTGGTTGCTCCGAAGGCACCAACCTGCATGCTCGGCAATCCAGTGAACGGAGAAGGGATTGCGGTGTGCGTGGACAACATGGCCGGAACGTTGGACCAGGTGTTCCAGAACTGGAAGCAGAGCCCACTCCATCAGCAAATCAGCTCCTACTTCAACGGCATAATACAGTATCGTTTGAACTCTGCACACTGCCTTTTATCCCTAGGATTGGATTATTGCTGCTGGCATTCGGACGGTTTCTCTTCCTCTGCTGTCGGTGGTGGTGGCTGCGAATGCAATCGGCTTGCCATGAAAAGCGACATTCGGCGCTTGGGGGGCTTGGGTCGGAGCGCAGCAGGCAAAACCTCCGCTGCAGACGCGAAAAAAGCACTCCCATCTACAAATCCATCACCAGAATCGGTCGAGATGCTCGGAGTAATAGCTTTGGCCACATCATCCCCGAGCTTTCGCTTTCTGTCAGAGCTGGGTCTTGATGGCAACGTGTCCTCGGATCGCTCCTCGCTAGCGGTTCGTTTCTCCCGGTCTAGGTCGCATCGATGCTCCACCTGTTTGGTCGCGAGCTGGTACTTTGATTCGAGCGCTTGAACTCTCTTTTGCATCATCTCCCCTTCTTTTCTGCGTCGCTCGTCGCGAAGCAGCCAGCTATTCATCTTTTCTCTCAACTGCTGCATTTCATTGACCAGGATCGTGTTCTTTGTCTGGAATCGCTTTTGCTCTTGGATCAGCTTTGCGTTGACAAGGAGCAGTTCACGGCGCCTATCCTCTTCATGCCGCTTCCCTTGCTCGAGCTGACGGATGCGATTCAAATAGTACCTCTTGCTCTCATCTGTTTGGTCCTGACTCCCACCATGGCGACATTGGCACGAGTGGACTCGCTGCCTCAAATCCGTGTGCTCCTTCTGCAGTTTCTCGAGCTCCGCGACAACAAGACCAACCTGAATGTTCAGCTGCGCCGAGAACGACGTCTCTTCCGCTTCGACCTCTCGCTTCCTTTCCTCCTGGCTCGAGATGTGAGCACGTTCTTTCTCGAGAAGAACCACTTTCGACTCGAGGCGAGTCATAGCGCTCTCAAGCTGCACGATCGTCGCCGTTTTCCTCTTCAACTCGCTCTTCAGCGCCTGGTTTGTTCCAAGCAAGTGCTGGTTTGAACTGAGTTGGCTCCTGATCGTCTCTTTAAGCGCAGTCTCCTGCTCTTCTGTCTGTGCTTGCACCAGCTTTCTGGACTCCTCCCACTCGTTCAGTTTCTCGTTGACCATGCTTGTCTGTTGTGTCATTTTGTCTTGTTCGACTCGCAACGCAGTCTCCAACCGGGATATCTCACTCGCGAGTTCGCATTCTTTGGTATTCCGCTCCGCATTTGAGACGCTGTGTTGCTCCATATACTTGTCCATTTCCATTTGGATTGCTAGTTTCTCGCCCCTCAGCTCCTCGATCGTGTTCGCTTTCGCATGCATCACTTCGGTCATGTGACACAAGCTTTCGCTGTGAGCTGACTCCAACTCCGCCTTGCTTTCCCGCAGTAAACAGATATCTCGACGGAGAGCATCGAGAGCACTCTGCAGCTCATAGACCTCTTTCTCCAAATCGCGAATGCTTTCTGTCATCGCCTCCTCTCGCTGAGCTCCTTCAGAAACATCGACTTCCAGTCGCCGCTTGATACCTAACAAGTGTTCGATCTGTGCGCGCGCTTCTTGCACTTCTGCATCCAATCTGTCACGATGCTCAGTCATGACGCTCATATCACTCTGCAAGGACGACAAAGACGTTTCCAAAGTGGCCACATCCTGCCTCGTCTGGTCGAGCTCCTCGCATCTTCTCTGTAGCTGCTGCTCCGTGTCAAAGTAACGCGCTTCAAACGATTTCTTCAGGCGAGTCAAGTCATCAACCTCGTCGAGTAGACCGTCGATTCGCTCTGACGTTTCTCCATCGACTTGCTTGCTCAACTCTTGATTCGCATGCTCAAGTCGCGCCAGTTTCTGCATCAATTCAGGATTAAACTCGCTGATGCCTCCAGCAACGCCATCTGAGGATGAAGCAGAGTCGAGCTTCGCAGCGCTGACCTGTTGACCGATCGTCTCTTGAAGCTGTGCGTTTAAAGCATTTGCTTCGTCGAGTGCGCTTTGCGAAGCTTCCCACTCGCTTCGCACACGCACTAGCTCATGCTCTTGGCGAGTCAGCAGGGTTTCCAGCTCAGAGACTCGAAATTCCTAGTATTCGCATACACACACACACACACATCCAGCGCTTTTTGAGAGTCTTGTCTCGCTTTCGCTGGCTCCTAGTTGAAGTCAACGTCCTTACCACGGCTGTGTTGGCTGCTTTCGCTTCTTTCAGCTTGCGCTGCAACGATGCAGCTTTGGACAGTTGCGTCTCCAGCCCTAGATTCTTCTCTGTGAGCTCTGCATTTGTATCTTCAACTCGCTGTCACCATTGAGACACTGATCAGTGCGGATGGTGCTCAATCAAACCAAAAGTGGGGGCGGACGAACGAAAGCACAGCAAAACATACCCGTAACTTCTCCTTGGCAGACGTCAACTCTTCGATCTTTACCTTGTATTTCGCCACTAGAGTTTCCATCTTCGCCACTTTCTCCGCGAGGGGGCGTAGCAAGTCGACTTCGTCTCGAAGTCCTTTCACTTCATTTGCGATGGCTGCTTTGCCGTGAAGATTCGCGTTTGCACTCTCGAGATCGCGTTCTAGAACCTGAATCCGCTCATCGTAAAGAGCTCGCACAGCACGCTCTTTTCGCAATACGTCGACTTCCAGCTGCAGCTCGAGTTGCTGGATGGTTTCGACTAGTGTGCGGTTGTCAGTCTCGATATGCTGAAGCTTGCTCTTCGCGTCTCGGAGCTCACGACTGACATGGATCTACAAATCGCCAACAAAGAGCACGCACGTCAGCACACAGAGACTCCGCTCACAATGCGAATCAGCAGTCGTACATTTTCGTCTTTCAACAACTCATTCTCGCGCTTCGCTCGCTCCAACTCTGCATTTCTGGCTAGATACAGTGGCGAGTGAGGAGTTGTCTCGTTCGAGTCAAGAAGCGATCGCGGGGGAAGAGGAGACTCTGGGGAAACCCGACGGTCGTGAGTGTCTGCGTCGTCAGCTACGCTGGTAGCGTTGCTCGCATCGTTGTCTGTCGCGCTCTCGGCGATCCCGCTACTCATCTGGTTGCTTTGCATGACCATCACTCTTTCAATGATCGCCATCAAGTCAACCTGCACAGCATCGCTCATCGTCATGATATCGCGCACAAAAGCGGCTTTTTCTTCACACTGCACGACAGCGCCGAGCGCAAACTCCAGCAACCGGATCAGCGCTGCGTTTGCATCTGCGAGTCCCGCCAGTGGCACCAGCGTCTTATCGATACCGAGCGGCATCTGTACACACCAGCAACATGCACCAATATCATCAGTCTGCTCTTAAATGCATCACTGCTCGAACGACGGACGCCGTCCATACCTCGTAGAACTGCTCCAGCACGTTCAGGACGAGCTCCCACCCGTTGCATCCCGGATGTGCCGCACACGTGTCTTCACAAAGCACAGGAAATCTGATCAAAAGAACGACAATACCCAATCACAGCACCACGATCAGCATTCTGTCTTCATTTTTTCCTCCCTCCTGTGTGTCCATCTTCTGGTGATGATACGTACGCGCGTTGCAGCAAGCGCTGGAGCGTGGCCGCGACCGTCGTCTCGTGGTGACCTCGCTGATCCTCGGCGTAAAGCGCCAGCCACTCGAGCAGACTCGTCGCCTCGGTCATGATGCTTCCTGCTGCAATGTGCAACAATTGGGAATGTTGGTTGACTTTTCTGTTTGTTTTGGCGCGCACACTTTTGAATCGCAGCACATTCAATAGCCGATACGAGTTAAATGCGTTTCTGATTGATGCAGACTCCCCCGTGATAGTGCCGGCAGCCATCATCGAGACGGATTCATATGGAACTGGACACGCGCAACTGGACGTCACTCAGCTGAAACTGTGCCACTCACGCGGTAAAGTACGAAAAGCTGAGGTTCGTAACTGATACGAGAGAAGCCAACATTTTCAAAATCAACACAATAGAAATTGCGGCGGAAGAAGCGCGAGAGAAAGGAAGCGTCCAGGATCGCACATTCGTCGCTGCGCCGCTAGAGGAGGAAGAACGACCCGCCACCCATCTGCTACCCACCAGCGACATCAACGAGCGTCGCTACCGTACACTGCGCGAGATCTCCGTTCGAGTGAGCTAGTCTGTGTCCACAATGGAGGAGAAATGTCTGCGCAACATGAGTTGCACATGTCGCCTGTGCGCGGGGGAAGATATCGCGATGCTGATGAACATTTCCAAGTCGATTAGCTCGAATATCGCGTACGACGATGGGGAAGATGGGGAAGATGGAGATGCACAGCCGCCACCGCCACCGATGGGGCGAATGACGAACTCCCCTCCGATTCCAGCGCAACGGAAAGCAGTCGCGAACTCGCCGCCGATCCCTGCTCAGCGGAAATCCGCGTTGCCCGCACGCCCGCCACCAGCGCCGAAACGCGTGGCGCCTGTCGCGCAAGCAGTGGCTATGGAAATTGAAGCAGACGATGTCGCGATGAAGGAAGACGATGCGGATGTACCCATGATGCCACCACCAGCGCCTGTCGCAAGTGCACCTCCAACGGCGATGGCTGTCGATAGCAGCAGTGCGGAAGTGGCCACGAGCGCTGATGGTGGTGGTGGCAGCGATGCCGCTGGCGACCTTTCGGTGGATGAGATCGTGGTGAAACTCACTGATAAGAACTGGAAGCTTCGGAAAGAAGGTTTTGACCAAGTGAAAGCGTATTGTGAGCGTTCGGGTGTGCGCAATGACGACGTGGTCCCGTTTTTGGAATGCTTCAGCAAAATGTGCGAAGATGCGAATGCGAGTGCGATGGAAGCGGGTATCCAAGCGGTTTTAGCGTATACGATTCATGTGGAGCCATTTCAGAAAAGCGTTGTGCCAGGTGTCATGAAGCGCATCACGGACAAAGGTTTCTCGAGTCGTCCTGGAACCGTGAAACTCTGCGAAGAGTTGGTGCAGGCTTTTATCGAAGCAGGTGCCGCCGAAGACACGGTTAACGCTCTGATCGAAGGTACGAAGAATAAGAAGCCGAAAGTGCCACCTGCTTGTGCTTCAAGTATCCTTGACGCCCTCAAGGCGTTCGGACCGCGTGTCGTCCCCCTCCCTGCTGTGAAAGCTGCGCTGCCAACGCTCTGCGAGTCGACTGTGAATGGCGTTCGTCCAATCGCGCTGAACATTCTCGCCGAGATCCATCGATGGACGGGTCCCGCATTGATTCAAGATATTGTGTCCAACCTTCGACAAGCGCAGCAGACAGAGTACGAAGGATTGACAAGAGACCTTGTCGTCGGCCAAGCAGCTCCGACAAGATTCATCCGCGGAGCAAAACGGCCAGTCGCTGCTGGACCGAAAGCTGCAGCTGCTAGTGGTCCGGCTGCCGGAGCGAGTGCGGCCGCTGCGTTCGATCCGCGTGAGTTCGCTGAGACGGTGGACTTATTGGCCAAGCTCCCGCGCACAGAGTTTAAAGCGAAGCTTGATCTTCCGAAGTGGAGCGAAAAAGTGGAGGCGCTAAAAATCGTCTTGGATCTGATCGGTACGGTGCCAAAACTTGCCAATGGCGACTACTACGAGTTGGTGAACACGCTGAAAATCTTATCGAACGATTCGAACGTGAACATCGTGGCAAAGTCCGTGGAAGTGCTTGGCGCGTTGGCTGATGGTTTACGCAAGAACTTTACTCAGTATGCTCGGCTGATGTTCCCCGAGTTAATGCGCAAGCTTTCGGATAAAAAATCTGTCATCTTGAATGCAACGAACAACACACTGGATTTGTTCCTCCAGCACTCCATGACGATTGATATGATGATGGAAGAGATCAAGTTGGCGTTGGATGCATCGAAAAACAAGGCTCCTCAAGCGCGTGTCCAGACCATTGGTTTCTTGACCCGCTGCGTAGAGAAGAGCATGGTTAATTTGAGCGACAAGAGCCTCATGCAAGAGTTCGGTGGGTTCTTTGCGACAAGCATGGACGACACCGATCCCACGGTTCGGAAAGCAGGACTAGATTCCTTTATTGTGATCCTCAAGGCGAGCGAGCAGATATCGGAGTGGCTGCAGAGTATGGTCGATGACATTTCGCGCAAGAATCCTCGCTCCTTCAAAGCGATTCAGCAGAGCGTGGGATCCACAGGAAGCGCAAAAGCTGCTCCAGTCGCTGTAAAGACTACCTCAGCACCCACGAAGAAACCTGCTGCTGAAGTCATCGAGGTGGATACGTCTGGAGCTGCAGCGTCGAGTGCGGGACGTCCTGGTTTGAAGAAACCAGTTCGCGGTCCACCGTCACGTCTTGGAGCAGCGAAGAGTGTCCCTGAGACATCAGCGAAAGCTGCTCCTGCAAAGAGAGCCGTCGGTGGCGGTTCGTCTGCTGCAAGTGGAAGCACCGATTTCACACCGATGGCAATATCTGTGGCTCCAGAAGAAGCAGAAGATATTCTCGTGGAGATGAACATTGATAATTGGAGCGACATCCAGGAAGGGTTTGCGAGCACCAAGTGGATGGAGCGTAAAACCGCTATTGAGCACCTGGAAAGCTTCACAAAAGAAAATAGCGGAGTGATGAACATGAGGGCAATCGAAGCATTCACGGTGTACTTGGCGAAGCAAGTCAAGGACTTCAAGGACAGCAACATCAACGTGTTGAAGAGCGCATTTCAAGCAGTCGGCACGTTTGCTGAAAACGCTGCCAGCAAGTTTCCGCGCGG
The DNA here is from genome assembly GCA_023334155.1 of Globisporangium heterothallicum. Lineage (NCBI taxonomy): Eukaryota > Oomycota > Peronosporomycetes > Pythiales > Pythiaceae > Globisporangium > Globisporangium heterothallicum. The sequence continues at coordinate 30,281 of JAASGH010000004.1, read as the reverse complement.
TGTCGTTTGCCAAGTTGTGCCGAGCGCTGCTGACAAGATTAGTGATCGTAAAGCGGCTGAAGCTATTCGAACGATGATACTGCAGATGTGCGAGGCTACCAGTCCTTCGTACGTTCTAGGGTGCCTCCTGAACTACATGCCAAACGTCAAAGCACCGCTTGCGCACATTGAGGCATTGACCGTTCTGGGTGATTGTGTGAAGGACTTCGGTGTTGCCGTTTGCAACCCCCGTGTGTTGATCGATTTTGTGAAAGGGGGGCAAGGATTAGAGTCCTCGAATCCGAAGGTTCGCACGGGGGCGATCGCTGTGCTAGCTGTTATGTACTCTCAGTTAGGACCGGCTTTGCTACCAATTTTGAATTTGGAAAGCTGGAAACCAGCATTAGCGTCGATCGTAGAAGTGGAGTTCAAGAAGGTTGGATTCGATCCTGCAAATGCCATGGCTAGTGTGAAACGACAAGTGAAAGGCGACGAAGAGGATGGCGGGGGAAAGAAGAAGGCTGACCCAGGTGCTCTCTTTGGACGCGCAGACGTTAGCGGTCAAATTACGAAGGAGTTGCTTGCAGATATGAAGTGCGAAGAAGACATCGCTGCGTGGAAAAAGCGAGCGGCGGCAATGGACTCTGTTCAGAGTATTTGTGAAAGTGCCGGTGGTGCGATCGAGTTTACGAAACCGGTCCAGGAGGTTCTGCGCGCATTGAAAGCGCGACTCAGTGATTCGAACGCGAATCTTAAAGTGAAAGCAGCCCAGGTGATTGGCGTGGTTGCGTCGAGTATCGGACCTGATGTGGGCAAGATGTCCAAGATCCTTGGTGCAAGTCTGCTGGGCGGAGTTGCTGACAATAAGAAGACGATGCAAGCAGCTGCCGTTGAAGCGCTGCACAAGTGGGTCCGACATAATAACCAGACTTCTCCTGCATGTGTGGAGAGTTTATTGCCGGCTGTAAGCGAAGCGTTGCTGAATCCTGTCGGACGTGCAGAGTTACTTGGCTGGGCAGCTGAGCACTTGAAGAATTGTGACAAACTAGATTTGAGCAGCTTGGTGGCACCAACTGTGCAGTGTCTAATGGACAAATCATCGGAAGCCAGAGAGAAGGCTCAATCGGTGCTTGCAGAAGTGATCAGATCGGTTGGCAAAGACACCGTGCTGACTACCGGGTGTCGTGACATCAAGCCAGCGCAAATGCGGACCTTACGTCCTCTTATTCAGAAAGTGTGTGATTCGGTTGTCGAAACCGCGACTACTGCTGCGCCACCTGCACCTGTCACAGCCACTCCGAGCATGCCTGCACCCCAACTTCCCCCAGCAGCTAGTGAAACCCCTACGAGAGTTGGACCTGGCGCATCTCGGTTGGCTCGAGGAAATTCTTTGCCCTCCAAAGCAGGTGCTGCGTCATCTGGAGGTATGCGCTCTCAGCTCATGCGTGCAGGTTCTCTCAGAGCAGGGGATTCAGCGATGGGTGAAGGATCGGACGATGGTGAGGCTTCTCCGACCGCATTACTAAAAATGAATTCCACCAAAAGCGCGCGCTTGGCAAAGAGTCAATTCAACAAGTGGATCTTCAAATCCACTTCGGTGACTGAGATGAATAGCCGCAAGGCAGAAGTTGAAGCTGAGTGGAAACCCTATCTGTCAGCCGACTTCCATGCCAAGCTGTTTGCACCTACTCTTGAAAAAGGGATGATGGCTGCAGTCGCAGATTTAATGACTTGTGCGTCCAGTCAGCCCCGAGAAGTATTGGCGGCGCTCGACTTGGTTCTGAAATGGTGCACTCTGCGAATCGTGGACAATAATGTCCAAGCACTGGCCAAGCTCTTGGAGTTTCTCGTGAAGCTGTTTGAAATGCTGAAAGGAATGTCGTACCAACTGGACGACGTCGAAGCATCGATTTTTCTCCCGTACTTGCTCCAAGAAAGCGGTCAATCGAAGCCGAGATTCCGTGTCCGCTTCCGGGATATTATGAAACTAGTTGTCGACGTGTACAACCCCGAAAAGTATGTGAACTACCTGATGGAGTGCTTCATTGGATGCAAGAATATGAAAAGTCGCTGCGAATGCATCGACTTGATCGAGCACATCGCAACAATCCACGGGCTCCATGTTTTGGGGAAAAGGTGTGTCAAGGAAGTCGGGAAATACGTAGTCGCGCATGAAAAAGAGTTGCGCGAGAGTGCTATCAATGCACTTGTCGCCGTTTACACACGCACCGATGGAAATTTGGACAAGTTTTTCCGGTTTACTGGTGTTACTTCTCAGCAGGGAATGGATTTGCTGAATGCGCGGATAAAACACCTGCCACCAGGAAGTGTCCAAGATAGTACCGCCTCGGCTCCACCCCAGCAGGGATCCTTCAGATTCGGAACTGGGTCTTCCCTGTCAACTTCGTTCCAGCAGAGCGTGAGAGTGCCTGCAACAACCCCACCTAGAATGCCAGCTGCGGTAAACGCATCGACACCAGTATCTGGAATGAAGCAACTCAATAGCTCTGTGTATGCTGCTCCGATGGTTCCGCCTTCTATTCCGCGAATGCCACAAGAGGAAGACACGGAGATGATGTCGCTGAGCATTCAAGACGACCAGGAGATGGACTCAAACAACACTATCGAAGAGCTCTTGCTTCGTCCAATCGACCTTTTGCTGACAGAGTCGAAAGAAATAGTGGACGAGAACTCTCCATACTATGCTGACGGTATTGATGCACTGAAGGGTTTGTATGCCATTATTGATCGACCATCTGGTGAATCGGAACTCCAGTTCTTGCGGTATTATGTCAACGACATTTTCATCAAGCTATGCGACCTGATCCATGGGAGTTTCTGTTCGGTAGAGTCAAAGAAGCCGTTGGTTATCCAGGTGCTCTCTCTGAGTCTGCCGATTCTGAATTTGCTGCTCAACAGCGAGGCAACCGAGAACATCCAGCGCTATGCAGTTGAGCGAATCATTTTGGAGATTTGTTCCAAGATGCTTGATCCAAGGGTGGAGGAGTTTGCCTCTAGAACCAGTACGGTCTCACTGAATATGTCAACGATGGCAGCGGAGAAGAAGCGCTTCCTTTTGCTATTCAAGGCGCTTGTTAAAGCGTTGCGGGGAGTCACCGAGAATGTGAAAGCTGGAGAAGTGTATCCGTCGGTGATCAACTTGCTGCAGCGCATTGTGCGGAACGATGTTGGAGACTACAACTCGCGAGATGCGTACAACCACTTGATGAAGACAGACTCGCTTGACCAACTGGTTGGTCGCTTGCTGATCCAGATCTCCAAGTCGCAAGCGAGTGCGCTGAACCCTTTTGAAGGCATTGACATATTTGGCGTGCTCATGCAAATGCACTCCTTCTTTTCGACGCTCCCCCAAACCGATTTGTTTGCTGTTCAAATCGCGAACGACAATATGCAGTCTGCGTTGCGGATTATTGCTGACGCTCTGATGAAAACGAGGAGGAGCAGCTTTGAAGCATCCTTGGTCGACCTTCCGATGGCATCACCAGTTCGCGAATTGCTTGCTGGTATGGGTTTCTCCCAGCAGCAGCAGCAGCAGCAGCCGTCCGTTTCTGACGCATCGCTGTACAATCCCAGCAATGGGAACAGCAATGCTGCTGCCGCGAGCTCGTCCAGTTATGTTTCTCGGCGAGGCGGACCTGGAAACGGTTCGTCAGCAGCTCCGATCAATAGCTCCGCAGGTGACTTGGCAGTCGACCCAGTCACCCGCAGACTGTTTGATGCTGGACCGTCTTCGGGAATGAGTGCCAGCAACAGCGCTGCAGGAACGTATGACCAGTTGAGCGCTTCTCGTGAGAATTTGAAATCGCGCTTGGCACTTGAGCGACAGCCATTCGGAGTCTCCACTTCGTCTGCAGCTTCGAGCGTCCGCTCCAGCTTTACATCGTTCAATGATTTCGCAGCGAGTCGGTCATCGTCTATATCCAGCATTCGATCGAGTTTTACGTCGTCATCAACCGATACCGGAAGCTCCGTGTCAGCATCAACTTCGTCGACGACGCAATTGCTGCGCGAGCGACTTGAGAAAGTTCGCAAGTTTTAGTTCGACCGGTGTCGGCGTGAAACGTGGTGCAGACGGATCAGCACGCGATGGCTTCGTTGAACGGAAGAGTGTTTTAAGTTTGAGGAATCTGAACCGAGCAAGGAGAGTGAGCATCCAGGACCTGTTGCATTCAAGGCGACGCCGTGTGTGTGTGCAAAAGGAGACCAGCGCATGGATAGACATCCTAAGAAAGATATGCAAAAATGAAACCAAACAATCTCTGCAGTCCGTTCGTCCACTTGCGCCTGGCTTCCTGCTGTGAGATGAACGTAGAATGAGCACACATGTAGGAAAGATTGTCATTTGGCGTTTTAGGGTTGTTTTTTGTTTTTGTTGTGTTCAACAATCCCAGAAACCGATCGCGATCGCGATTTTGGTGGTTTTTGCACTGGTTTTGTCCAAGTCGGTTCTTTGATGTACTTTGTTGTGTTCGCTGTCTGTGTTAGGGCAACTGGCAATGAAACATTTCATGGTTAAAGCAACAATGCGTACATCACGTATATTTGAAGATTCCTCCGTAAATAACAGACTGCGTACTTAACACATTCTTCTCTCTCGACACAAACTTAGCGCAACCGTTTCTCAGCGACTTTGGAACGAAAATGGCGCGTGCAAAGACGAAGACGAGAGGCTCCAGTGATGCTGCTGCTGCTGCTGCTGCGGGCGGCGCAAACCCGCTCGCGCGTGCGTGGCAGCACATCCCGAAGCTCGTGGTGTTCGACCTCGACTTCACGCTGTGGCTGCCCGAGATGTACGAGCTGTACGGCGCGCCGTTCAAGAAGAGCGCGACGACAGGTGTCGTGACCGACCGCAGCGGCGAAGAAGTGCACTTCTTCCCGGCGGTGCACTCGGTGCTGAGCATTTTAGAGCTCGACCCGCAGTTCACGCACACAACCGAGGTCGCGGCCGCATCGAAGACCACGGAGCCGCAGTGGGCCAAGACGTGCATGCGGCTCATGGACGTGACGCTCACTCCCGTGGAGGGTGGTGGGGAGCCGAGCAAGAAGTCGCTCCAGAGTATCATCGACTACGAAGCGATCTACCCACGCAACAAGCGCGTGCACTTTAGCCAGCTCAAGGAGCAAAGCGGCGTCGAGTACGAGGACATGCTCTTCTTTGACAACGAGTATGGCAACATCGTGGATGTCGGGAAACTCGGAGTCGTGTGTGCGTACTGTCCGCAGGGACTGAGCGAAGGTTCGTGGATCCAAGGCATGGAGGCATTCCAGCAAGCCAAAAGGGAGTAATGCGTGCACTATATACACACATACATACATACGAGCAGCGACGACCGAGGTGTCTCACTAGTAGAAAATAAACGCTACATGGATGAAGAAATGGCAGCGAGAGAGAAGAAAAACACCCTGTATGAAGTCGAAGTCAACATGTTGCTCTTTTTGTATCGAAAACTCAGGTACATTGACCAAAATAGGGAAAAGTGGTGCGGTTGCGCGAAGGTCGTCCGAAGTGCGAGGACGTGTTGACCAGCGAAAAAAAGAAGAAATACTCGAGCAGAAAGGTGTGGCGAAAATGGAGCCAAAGCGCCACGTCTCGCGATGGCACGCGGCCGTGGACGGCAGCGACAGCAGTAGAAATGGACGGACGCCTGTCGCTGCTACGGTAGCAGCTGGCGCCGCATCCGAGGCGCTTGCGAGTGGGAAGCCGCCGGTGTCGCTCCGCTATTTGAACGAGTTTGTGGGGAAATTGCAGTGCGCTCCTGCGCTCCTTGAGCACAAGTTGTACCCCGATGCGAAAGAGATCACCGAGGTTGCACTTTGCGCACGTCTCCACGTGTATGTGTGTGCCTATATGCATAGATATTGACTGATTGATGGCTTTTGTGTGATGTGTGTATGGGGGAGAGTAGAGTATGGGTGTGTTCAATGCCGTGCGCAAGTACATGCTCCGCGACGACCAAGAAGCGGCCATGCAAGCGGAACTATCGTCATCAGCAGCGAGCGCACCAGCGTCGTCCGAGAAAGCGGATGGCATCATCGTCGTCGGCGATGGGAGCACTCGTACGTGCGTTTCTGTCTTTGCACCAACACCTCCTGCTTTCGTACCCACACTGCCGACTTGAGATGCTTGACGGTCCGCTTCATTCACCTCTGTCCTTGCAGCGCGCACGGCTGCGATGTTTGCCCATCGCTTGCGCCATTGGAAGAGCTACAGTATCGACCCTGCGATGGAGTACAAATCGTCCGAGGTGAGTCAGCAAGCAAACCAGCCTTGACTGCTTTGAACTCTACTGCTCTGCTGAGCGCTCTCTCTGTAGTACTCACGCCTGCGCTCATGTGTTTGTGTGGGTGAATACTGGAAGTAGCGGTCGCATGGGTGGGAAAGCATCGGCAATTTGGTCGTGATCCGCAATAAAATCGAGAAAGTGCGCATCACGCTGCGTCGTGCGATCGTCGTGCTTGTGCACGCTCACGTGACGCTCGAGCAAGCGCTGAGCGCGATCGACGCCGAGATGATCGTTGGCGTGATCACGCTGCCGTGCTGCAACTGGTTCAGCAAGCAAGAAACGCTATTCGCGCGGCACCCGGACCTGGTCTACGACGACTTCAGTATCCTCTCCGAGAAGCGAGAGGTTCGTCTGTGGGTGGGCGGCGAGGGGAGAGCTCCAAGTACGGACATCGTCATGGTGGACACCGAAGTGAAAGTGTGTGTGCGGAAGACGTTCGTGGGCGATGGAGAGAGCGATGACGTCGCAGCGCCGCTTTCGACTGTGGACCAGGCGACGAAAGCGTCCGCGGAAGCGAAGCAGTCGAAAGCATTCCATATCGTAAAGGACTTGCTGACCATTCCAAGCGAGCAGGAAGTGGCGTCCGAGATCGAAGAGAGCGACAAGGACTCGAGCGTCCCTTTTCCAGTCGCTGAAGTGACAGCTCAGGTAAACTGCGAAAAGCATGTGCTTGTTCTAGAGGGTGGACATGCGGACAATGCGGCTGCAAAGAGCCTGCTTCGGAGTGGGTACCGTCATGTGTACACGTTGGCGGAGCCAACAATGACCGCAGGAGAGGAGAATCCTGGAGAAGAAGAAAGAGAGCAAGAGCATCAGCAAGAGGCGATGACCGTTGCGATCAACAAGTTGTCGATGTCCTTGGATGGTGCTGCTGGATCGGAGCCAAAGTTCATTCAGGAGCGACAGGGGTACATTCTCATTGCCACGAAAGCGTGGACCAAGCAAGATCAGCTTGAACCAGAAGAAGGCTTCGCCATCACGTTCGAGTCGAAAGGTGTCGGATCCTCATTCGCAGGGCTGGACTGTGTCGTGGACAACCGCTTCGTGTATCGTGGTTTCCGAGGCGAGCGACGAAACGTCGAGGTTTTCCGGAAACTGTGCGCGCTGGTGTACCAAATCGCGGCTTCCGTCTCGACTGGCCGCCACCCGTTGCTCCTCTCTGTCACGCCTCGCAAGATCTGGCGCAAGAAGGCTTACCTGGCACATGACGAGCTTCAGTTTGAGATCCAGACGCTTACGGTCAAGCAGCAGCGACTGGCGACACGTAGTACAAGGACCCCAGAAGGAGAAAAGCGTTTGAAGAAGCAAGACGACGACGAGCTCACATTCATCTATTGCTGCACGAGAAGCAAACGCGACGCTGCGATCACGCTCGACAAACGCGAGCTGGAGATGCAACACCAGACGAAAGAGTCGGTGCTGGCGATGAAACACACGTTGCAGCGCGAGTTCGACGCGAGGAAACACGCGCTGGGGATCGCCATCGCGGAGCTGTCGGTGGAACAAGTCCTGGTGCTGAAACGCAATGCCAGCGTCGTTGATCGGCTGGAAAGTGCGGAGCGGAAATACGTCCAAGTGGTCGGGAAGATCAGTTACTTGCGGAGCTACACGAGCGGGATGGCGTTCCTCTCCCTCGTGCCTCCGCATTTCAACGTCAACGCCACCGACGACGCCGCGAAGCTGAAGGAGTTCAAGCGCAACCCCGTGCAGGCGTTTCTCAAGCTGGACGAGTTGCAGTGGTCCCCAGCGCTGTTGAAGGATGTGATCACGATGCTCCACCCGGGGGACGAAGTGTGTGTGCTGGGCTTCCTCGGGAAAAGCGCGCGAGGTTCTCCGTTGATCCTGGCGAACGCGATTTCGTTTGTACGCGGTGAATTCGAAGCGTATGTCTAGGGAGATTTGCGACCTGTAGAGCTGCTCTGTGTGGTCAAGTAGATCCGAGAAGGAGGTGACGATCGATAGATAGACAATAGAGAGAAATAAAGTACTTGATGGTTCACACACTCGCGTGCGAATACGGATACTAGGATACATACAGGCAGCTCGCGACATACAGCACGAGGTGCACTGCAACACAGCTCGGATCCGATCGACGGCGCTCCTCTGGCACTGCTTCATCAAGGTGTATCAACTCGTGGCCACAAAACGATTATTGGCTGAAGCGCACATACTGGAAGTACGTCACGAGCGGGTAGCTCACAGCGTACCCGAGCACAAACACCAGCAGCGCGACGCGACTGTACCCGCCATAGACACGAAGCTGTTGTGCATCGAGTTTCTGCTGAGGGCAAAAGACGAGCGCCAACACAGACAGCAGCTTCAACCCCGTCATGACTAAAACCCCATAAAACACTGTCTCTTGAGTCGACGACGAGCTCGCTTGTAGCTCTTCGACCGCGAGTTTCAGCGAGGAGGAGCGCTCCACCGTCGCGACGAGCTGCGCGCCAAGGAGCTTGACGATGCTCTGGAAGGAGCTCAGCAAGCCAAAGATCGTTCCCTCGGATCCATTTTGCGCGACTTCAATCGCAGGGACAAATGCCGACAGCAGCAGAAGGACGCGCAGACCCGACCGCAGCACGCCAATCACCGTGCTCATCCAGGGAAAACGAAGGACACCAAACACGATCAGCGTGTTGCCCGAGAAGTACACGAGGCACCAGGAGAGCAGCACCGCTCCGATTGTGACCACCCAGTTGGCGTTCACGCCATAGTGTTTCCAGAGCAGCAAGGTCGCCACGAATGCGACGTCGCTCACCACGGAGCGCGTCAGTCGCCCCTCGGAAGGTTCGCGCGTCCAGATCGAGATTGCTTTGTTGACTTCACTGGAATCCAAAAGCACAAAGAAGTAGAGCACGCAGTTGAAGGCGATGAGTTGCCAGATCGCTTTCTGCTGAGCCGACTGCCAGAACTGCTTTCCCGTTTGCAAGAAGTGTGGTGCGGCAATACTCGCTTTGAGTTTCTCTTCGCACGCATAGTGGATGATGAATGGGATCGGGATGAGCGCGACGATCGCCAGGTGCAACAGGAAGAGCTTCACGGGGAATGGGAGCACGAGTTGGATCCCTGGTCCAGATGCGGACGACACGGATGCAGTCGCGAGGACCATTGCATGGGCAAACACCTGGGCACCGATGCGTAGACTCTGGTAGGTTGCAAGCAACCCCCCACGCATGTGCAGTTCCTCCTGTTGCGAGAGCTCAATGACGCGGATATCCATGGTATTGGTCGCAACGATCAGTGCCAGCATGGCTGCGGTAAGAAAGGAGACCGCGACAGCTGGAGGAGGTACCTCGGAGCCAAAGATTGTCCTTGAGCACTGGAACAGCGCAAACAACGTCCCCCACAGCAAACTGACGAGCGTCCAGCCAAAGAGGATGTACGACTTGCGTCTGTACCCGAAGGGAGCATACGAGTCCGAGACGACTCCGAGCAGGAGCACCACGGCCCACTGCAGATTCAGCAACCCCTGGAGACTGCGCGCCGTGTCCTCGGTCAACCCCAGCACGACAGGCGCTAGACGCATCAGAATGTACTCGACCGCGACGTACATGTACCCCGAGACCACGGCTGAGAGCACGTACCCAAAGTACTTCTTGGAGAAGAGCGTCACGGTGCCGCCTTTGCGCAGACTGCCGTACATGTGGAAGTTGAAGAACGCGCTTCCGGCAACAAACCGTTGCGCGAGGGGTGTGTGCTGCTGGAAGTCGAGCATGGCTTCGTCACCGGGTCCCCACCCATTGTCGTCGATTGAGAACACAAGATCCGAGGTATTGAGCGTCTGTCGATCTCGCACACGGTCCCACATGGTCGTACTTGCAGTCGTGACAACCGAGTCTGACAAGGTTGCAATGGAACACTGGGCTGCATGAGCTGGTGACATCGCCATGCTGGAGGCGCTTGAGACGTACGAAGAAGCTATCGGCGTTGTCACGGCCATGGTTGCTCTGTGGGAAAGAAACGCAGACTCGGTGTGCTTGGTTACGAACGAGCAGATCGAGTTCTGAGCCCTTCGAGGGCTGAATGGCTGCCACGGTGCGAAATGCATCTCCACCAAAATTTACAGACAGGCACGCGAGTGTCCCCCTCCCCCCACACACCAGCTACACCTCGCTACGCGCGACCAGATGCACAACACGTTCCTCCCTCTCCACTGTGGCAAGTCCGTCCGTCGCACAGGAGCTTGCTACGACGCATGCGACGGACTCCCCTTTTCAGATCGGCGATAGCGAATACAAAGCGGCCAACTAGCGCGGATAGCTGTCCTGTGCATCCCCAGACAAGGGACCGAAGCTCGACAGGCGACGTCTGCGTGCATCGTTCATGTACAAGCTGCACAGAAACTGAACCCAAGCGGGAAGAGCGGCAACCCATGACTCCGAAAGACGCGAAAGAAAGACCACAGGTTCCGGACCAGATGCTATTCGCCTGCACTTCTCTCCCTATCTCACTCGAACCCAAATGAACAGCTCGCTCAGGTGCAACTGCAGAAAAAAGGAGGCTTGGGATCGCGACCGAGGAACCAGCAACCTCGACTACTAAATGTTTGCAGTTTACAAAAGGACCCGACTCGGATCAGCGATTTGGGAGAAGGAAAGCCGCGTGTTGGAAGGGATGTGGTCGTGCCTGTCGCGCACGGAAACACTGATCTCTCTCTGATCTTTTCAGCAGGCGGGAAATTGGAGGGAGAAAGGCAACAAACAAGCGAAAGGATGCATGCACAGAGACCATTGCGAAGAACTACGTAGGCGGTCGCTTCACTACCCACTTGCGCTGACTTGCATGCCTTCTATTCGCGAGCTCCAAGAAAGATCTTCCTAGTCAGCCATCTGCAGTGCGCATGGAACGTGGACAACGAGACATTCCCGAGGAGCTACTGTAGGTAACTCTCCGCAGCCACGAGCATTGCTAATCAGTGCGCAGCAAGTTTGGGTGGTCCGAGAAGAGCAGGTCGGTCCACTGCTGTTGGGCGAGTTGCATCGCGTGGTGGATGATCTGCTTCTCCAGCACGAGCATGCGTACAATATGCGCCTCGCGACTCGCACTGAGATGGTCCTTCATCGCCTCGAGCCTCGCCTGGTCGTGTTCCAAAGTCGTTGGGTATTGCTGGAGCAGGTTCTTGCACGTGAGCAGCAACGCACGCGTGAACACGTACTCGTTGCGCAGACTCACGATGTGTCTCGGCTCGGTGTACTCAGCGCTGGCACCCTGTGCCACGCCGAGCAAGTCCTTGAAACGTCCGACTTCATACCCCTGCATCAACTTGATCTTGAGCGATGTGGTCATCTTGTCATCGAGCGCATCGCCTCCGTAGTGCAAAACATACGAGTCGTCCATGCTCATGTTCTGCGACTGCAGCAGGAACAGTTTCACGTCCACCAGCGTGTCGTTTGGGTCGAGGAGAATGGAAATGTCGACTTGATCGAGTGCCTGGGATGGCACGGGGCGTGTGAAGCCATGGTTGAGCATGAACATCGTGGAAGCTTTCTCGCCCATGTCCATGACGATCTCTTCCCCGACGGCATAGTCCTTCGAGGCATACACCACAAGCTGTTGCGTCGCAGCGTGGAGTTCGATGCGATTCTTTGGGCAGTGGCTCTCGTGTAAGCAAACGCCGATCGTGTCCAAAACGGGAGCCAGCACGACCTCTTTCTCCGCGGTCCCCACGGGGAACGCGTGCGACCACACAACCCCCATCGCCCAGCGGAAGTTTTCCAGCGTGAACTCGTCCTTTGAAAACAGCGGCGGGTCCACGGCAAGCGACGTCACGGGTCCGACCAACGCCGAATAGAAGTTTTCCACAGCATTTACGCGTGCCATCGTCACGCGGTGGATCTGAGAGCCTTGGAGCATCGCCAGCTCGTCTTCCGTGTAGAAAATCGTGCTGTTGATCGCTTCAATGGGCGGCAGGCGCTCGATGTACTCGGAAAAGTTGGAGTGGACCCCCAAGAAGCGTTCTTCGAGGAGATGCACAGCCAATGCGATCGACGGAGGCAAGTCTGGGTTCGCGTCCAGCAGCACCCCAATGCGTCCCCTCTTCGCCGACGCGAGGCTCATGGTCTGCTGCATCGGCACCGAGAACAGCGGTTCCTGGGACTCGATGACCGTGGTCGCGACATACCCGACACCACGACCAAAATTGAACGTCTTTGGAGCAATCTACAGGCAGAGAGATCGCATGCAAACGAGAAGCTCAGCCAATGCGCATGACCCGGTAAAGAAACCTAGACTATACGCATACCTTTTGCAGCGGTCGGCGACTCGTGTGGCCAACGTCACCGCCACCTGCAGCATCCGTCTCCACCTCTACATGCTGCTGCTTCGATCCAAACTTGCGCGTGGACATCGAAGCGACGTCGTCCACATCCAGCTCGAAATCGAAGTCCAGGTCGCCATTCTGATCGCCGTCAAACGCGTACGCCACATCGGTGCTGCCAAAGACCGCGGTGTCCGACGTGGCAGCACTGACGAGAAAAGAACTGCTTCTGAGAGTCTCACCGCCCACTTCGCCATGGAAGCGCAGCCACGTGGTCGGCGGCACGCCATGGGCGATACAGAGCAGCGAGAGCAGCACTCGTTTCCACACCATTTCTCTCTTTATCGATCAATCAAGCAATGCGGTGGCTTTGTCGGGGAGATCGAATGTGGGAATGTTGGAGCTCTTTTGGATTTGGATTCGTCTTTTATGGAAGGATCCGAAACGTCGCGGATCTTTTGTCCCTACATTAGGGACAGGTGGTTGAAGACCCCCGTAAGTCCGCAGGATCGACTCTCATCCGCGCTCTCTGTGATGTGATCTTGCAAAAAGCATCCAAACAGAGCTTCACAGTTGCGAACTCGCGAAACATGCACGCGAATGAGTAGGAGCGGACATCTCAGCCATCCCTCCCATATCCCAGAACAACGGAGAGAGTAGCGATCGACGTCGGAACGCTTCAGTCGACCACCAGCAGAAGCAAAAGAGAGACACACGAGCACTTGCACACACACAAATATATAGAAGCAGACAGATAGATGAGATTTGCTCACTCCTTGGTGCACGTGGTTGGTTCGCTTACCCACTCGCTCCCACTGCTGCTACGTGTATCACCATGCACTTGAAGGAGAGAATCGATAGCCCCTTTCGCGTGCATTTGTGCTACTGTATCCTCGTCACAACATTTTGGACAACATGCAACTGTATGCAGAAAAAAACCAGGCGAATGCGATCCGACAAAGCTTTTCCTGCCACAGCTGATGCAGACACAATCGCGATCATCGCACCGGCAACACAGCTGCATCGAGTTATGGCAGGATGTCGAGCTATCTGTTTGACTGCACAGCGGTCGCTTGCGATCGTTTGTGGAAAGGCATCAAATAAGCGAGGGATGCATGGTCTGCAAAATAAAGAACACGCTGCCGTTCAATTGTCGCCAACACGTTTGGTTTCATGGCAAAAAAAACCTTCCGAAGAGGATAATTGCTGCGTTGCATCCCTAGGACGTCGCATCGTTCCGATACATTTGCTGTGATTTGCTTTCCTGCGAAAGCTGATAGTTGAAGCACCGGGGTGGAGTTGGAAAGGGGGCATATGGTCGCAACGAAGTGGGATATGGCAAGCAGAGAGGTCCACATTTGCCTCCCCACAAATGGCACGTTTCCCGAAGCGGCAACGCCTGCACGCATCCCCCGCACGATGAGGGGAATGCGCAGCGGTACCGTACGCAGTGATGATGTGTGTGTGCGACTTGGCGAGCACATGTCTTCTCCGGATGGTTTTAATACAACCCGCAGCGCCCTCTCTATTGCGCTGCGGTGCAGATGCCGCATGCTTCATGTGTCATAGAGATAGAGAGTATGTCTCCCAACAAAAGCAGTCGACATCTGGAAAGAAAAGGACAACGCTGCAATCGCTGAATATAAGATGTTCACGGAAGCCCATTGAGAGCGACTGGTGTGCGAATTTCTTTCTCAGTGCGAGTGGGATTCAGTTGTGGGGAGGACTCTATGGAGTGCGCATTCGCTCTCTCTCTCTCTCTCGGCTGTGCGTCTGTGAGTGAAGAAGAGAGGAGGAGGGTGGGAGCTGGCGACAAGCGGCAGCTTCAGCGTGAATGCTTCGTGCGGTGGCGCTTCCGTCCGCGCTCGCTGATCGGCGGAGGCGAGCCCAGTCGGCAATTCATCCCGCGCTCGCCACATTACGGTCGGAAGCGATCGCGAGGGAGGGAGCGACATGAAAAAGTTCTCGTGCGACCGGTATTTCCCCAAGCAACTCGAGTTCACCGAGTCCGAGAAGGCGCAGTACTTGCGTCTCGTGCAGGACCTCGTGCAGGAAACCCTCGACGAATACTCCGAGTACCGCACCGTGCCGTACGATGCGAACTCGACAGCACCCATGTCGACATCGGTGCTCGACCCGCTGGAGTGGAAAGAAGTGAGCCGCAGTGGCGGTCTCACGATCTACAAGGACCGCAAGAAGCAGGGCGAGAAGAAGGCGAAGCACCAAACGCTGCGCAAACCGGGGGACGGCTTCGACGTCGTCGAGTCCAAGTGGCCGATCCCGATGATGCTCATGTTGGGCCACATCCGAGGACGGCTGCACGACACCATGTACGGCGCGTTTGTCGACTCGGACGATGGGTTCCGCCTGCGCACGTCGTACTTGCACGACGATCTCGACGACATCAAGATCTTGCACAAGTTCGAAGGCGCGAGTCTCGAAGACCCGTTCCGGTTTTGCGGCATTGTATGGTATGTCTACGGACAAAAGTTGGGGTCGATCATGCGGAGGCGCGACAGTGTGCTGCTGGTCGCGATGGGCATGACGACGTCGAACGAAGGCGACCGCATTGGGTACAACATCATGCACTCGGTCGATGTGCCGGAGCTGCGGCCGCTGACGCAGTACAAGATTCAGCGCGCTTACGGCTCCATCGTCTTTGTGAAGCGCCAATTGGACGACCAGCGCGTCGAACTGTTCCAGAAAGGGTTTTTCACGCCCATGGGGGACATCCCCGAGTTTGCGATTGTGAATACGTTGATGCGAGGCATGCTGCGTGCGGGGAACTCGACGATCGACGTGTCGCTATCGAAGAAACTGTACTGGATGATGCAGGATGCCACCCGAGCTCGCACGCAGAGGTATGCAAGTATGCAGTGAGTTCGAATATGTCGAACAGCTACGGATGTGAACGAAAAGAGATATCTGACGCACGCGTCGTTTGTGTTGTAGTTCCAAATTGAGCGACCCCGTCGCTGGCGACGAAGCGCGACCATGTGCTGGTCGCTGCAAATCCAAGCTCAGCGCGTCCAGCACCAGAGGAACCTGCATGATCTGCCGGAAGGTATGCGGACTGCAGGCGCATGTAGGCGTAAGCGTTTGTGTTTGCAAGGTTGAGTGCGCGCTAACTTCATGGTCTGCTGAACGCATCACAGCACGTGTGCTCGGATTGCAAAGTCGCTCGCAAAATCACAGTGGAGGCTACCGCAGAGAACGTGCTGCAGAAAACGTTTTGCTTTTGCTCGCTGTGCGTGACGACCGCGCGCAACACGAGCGCGTTGACGACCGCGACGCGCGAGTTTTTAGAGCAGGACTGCCAGTCGATGCTGTCGTCGTTCAAGTCCACGCGCTCCGAAGCGTCCTCGGGTACGTTGTTGCTGCCGTATGCATCCATCTCTCAGTCGACGCAGAAGATTCCTGACATTCGCATCTTGCTTGCTTGCTGCTTTGCAGACGCTCCGTCGCCCACAGATCCGAATGCGTCTTCGTTGCTCGGGAGCAGCAGAGGGACACGGAAAACGCATGTGCTCTGGCATCCCGAATGAGCATCCACAGCAATCGTGTCAGCATTTATGAGCAAGAGGAGATCCGAGTCCCATGATCCTTGTTTAATTAATGGGAAAATAGTGTATAAATATGAGTGTGTGTTTGAGCACCTCGATGGATCTCGCAAAAGGGAGGATTCATTCACGACACACACACAAAAGGGATCTTGTCTTGTGTATTAGGATGCATCTATGTTTGGGAACGGAATGCAATCGAATCGCGTAAGAATAGAAGGGAGTTGGTCCTTTCATCGCGTCTAACAATGCAGACCATCATCCAATATTGACATCAACCACCACAACCATAAATAAGAAATCGCGGAGCAAACATGTCGATCTTCTTATCAGCCAGAAATAGCCAATGGTAATTACCGACATTCTTCCCATTCCCAACAACAACACCAAAAAATAGGACAAAAAAAGATTCGCCAATAAAATACCGTCACAAACGCATCCACTCGGATGGCACTAAAGTGAACCGACCACACAACAAAACGCAGCGATCTTTCCTATTCTGCATCGCTCCGCTTAACTCCGAGAAGTAATTTACTTTGCAATGCTATTTATATTCTTTCCCCCCTCCCTCTTCGCTCTCTTCGCTCTCTTCTCTCGCTCTCTTCTCGCTTCTACTGTTACCCTCCCATACTAAAAAAAGACCAGCAACGAGCGCTCGAGTGGAAGAAGCACTGGAAACTGCTCATTCTGCTTCGTTCGCGTCCAAGAAGAAGCCACCACAGCGGAAGAAGAAGAAGAAGCGTAGAGGAGTCTATTATAACTCTGTCGCTTTCTCCCTCCTCTCTTTCCCTCTATTCCTTCGTTCGCTCGCTACCGGTAGGCGGAGCGCTGCGATCGTTTCTTCACCAAGAGATCTTTTTCGTGCGACGGCTGAGGAGAAATCCAGGAAGAACGAAACCAGGTCAAGATGAAGTGGATGCGCTCGGAAGAGATGGAGTATATCTCCCTGATCGTGAACGAAGACGCGGCCCACGACTGTGTGCAGAAGCTCGGCGACTTGGGGGTGATGCAGTTCACGGACTTGAACCCGGAACTCACGCCGTTCCAGCGTCGCTACGTGAGCTACGTCAAGCGCTGCGACGAGATGGAGCGCAAGCTGCGGTACTTTGATGCGGAGCTTTCGAAGTTCAGCATCACGCCGAAATCCGCCGGCACGATCGATCTGTTTCTCGCGGGGTCGGCGGACATCCGCTATGGGTCCCAAGACACCGCGGTGCGTGCGCTCGATACGCTGGAACGCATCTTGGAAGACAAGGAGCAGGAACTCGTGCAGCTGAACACGATGCACGAGAAGTTGACCCGCGAGTACAACGAGCGCAAGGAGCTTCAAGAGATCATTTCGCGCGCCGGCGAGTTCTTCGAGATCGAGAGTGAGTGCTTGCTCTTGCTAGTTGGATATTTGCGTCGCTGTCTGCGGTTCTAACGCCATTCATGTGTATTTCCCCATAGTCCCGGAGGCTCAGTCGCGACGTGCCTCTAGAAGCTCGTCGCGCACGGGGTACAGCTTCAACTCTAGCTCGTCGGGGAATCTGGTGCAGCCGGGTGATGAATCTGTGCTGCGCTTCCGCAATATCACGGGTGTCGTGCCTGCCGACGAGCGCCTCAAATTCGAGCGCATGATCTTCCGTACCACGCGTGGCAATTGCTTTTCCCGCTTCTCGCCCATTGAAGAGCTCATTGTGGACCCGGCGTCGGGCAACCCCGTGGAGAAGCACGCGTTTGTGATCTTCTTCCAGTCGACGTTTATCGAGAGCAAGCTCCGCAAGATCTGCGACGCGTTCCACGCGCGGTTGTACTCGCTGCCACCCATGGACGACCGCACGGCGATCGCGAACCTCATCCAGAGCAACAACGCCGAGCTCAACCAGAGCAGCCACATTCTGCGCCGCAACCGTGAGAGCTGCGTGCTCTTGTGTCGCGACTTGGCGGAGAACCTGGAATCGTGGAAATGGTCGGTGCTCCAAGAGAAGGCGACGTACCACACGCTGAACCAGTTCCGATCGGACGTGAGTGGGATGCTTCGTGCCGAAGGGTGGGTCATCAAGTCGGCGCTGGACAGCGTGCGTCGTGAAGTCACGCGTGCACACAATGCCGATGACAAGTCGATGCCTTCTTTGGTGGACAAGGTGCCAAAGCCGTGGCCCGTGCCGCCAACGTATTTCGAGACGAACAAGTTCACGGACGCGTTCCAGTCGTTTGTCGAGACGTATGGTGTCGCGCGGTACCGTGAGATCAACCCGTCGGTGTTCACGGCTGTGACGTTCCCGTTCCTCTTCGGCGTCATGTACGGCGATATCGGCCACGGGTTCTGTGTGCTGCTGTTTGGCTTGTACTTGATCATGACGGAGAAACGGCTGGAACGGGGCAACTTGGGGGAGATGCTGACGTCGATCTACGGGGGACGCTACATGCTGACCATGATGGGTGCGTTTGCGATCTACGCCGGTCTCATCTACAACGACTTCTTCTCGCTCTCGCTGAACCTGTTCGGGTCCAAGTTTGCGTACCCGGATTGCATGGAAAACGAACACTCGGAAGCGAAGTGCGAAGCGCAATTCAAGATCAACGGCAAGGTGTCGTACGTGAATGCGACCGATGTCTCGGGCGGCGACAATGTGTACGGCTTTGGGCTGGACCCAATTTGGAAGACGTCGTCGAACGAGTTGCTGTTTTTCAACTCGTTCAAGATGAAGTTGTCGGTGATTCTCGGCATTTTGCAAATGACGTTCGGGATCTGCTTGAAAGGGATGAACGCACTCCACTTCAAGGAGTACTCGGCGTTCTTCTTCGAGTTCATCCCGCAGATGGTGTTTGCGTGCTCGCTGTTCGTGTACATGATCGTGCTGATCGTGATGAAGTGGAGCATCAACTGGACCGAACGCATGGCGCACGAAGTGTGTCCGTACAACTTTGAAGGTCCGCGCACCGGGTGCCGTCCGCCGTCGCTCGTGAACACATTGATTAACATCGCGTTGAACCCGTTCCACGTCGACGACCCAATGTACGACGGGCAGTTGAAGACCCAGCAGACGCTGCTCTTGCTCGCGTTCGCCTCGGTCCCAGCGATGCTCGCCGTGAAGCCCATTTACCTCAAGTTCCTGAACGACCGCGCGGCGCCTGCTGTGAGCCACCACGTCGATTACGACGAGGAATCGGAGCACATTCTTCCAGCGGGCGGCCACGGTCACGGTGGCGGCCACGGTGGCGGTCACGGCGAGCACTTTGAGTTTGGGGAAGTGTTTATCCACCAAGCCATTGAAACGATCGAGTTTGTGCTCGGTATGGTGTCGAACACGGCTTCGTACTTGCGTCTATGGGCGCTGAGTTTGGCTCACTCGGGTACGTTTTCTGTTCTCGTATGGCTGCATGCCTGGGTTGTTTACCGTGCAGAAAGCTAATCTTTTGTGTGCGTATTTGGAACAGAATTGGCGACGGTATTTTGGGAGAAGGCGATGCTTTCGTCGATCAACAGCGACTCGTTCATTGCGATCTTTATCGGCTTTGCCGTGTTTGCCGCGGTGACGTTTGGTGTGATCCTGGCGATGGACGTGCTCGAGTGTTTCCTGCACGCGCTGCGTCTCCACTGGGTCGAGTTCCAGAACAAATTCTACAAAGCCGATGGGCACAAGTTCCACCCGTTTTCCTTCAAGCAAGCCATCAAGGATTCGCAGGTGGAATAAGGACGCCTTTTTGCCTTGCATTGGACCGATTTGCAGCCCGCTTGCGTCGCTTGCTCGACGAAGCGCGTGTGGTGCGACGCTGGTGTTGTAGATCAGTCAATGGCGGAAATGCTGCAGCAAGCGAGTCGAGGAGAAGTCTTTTTGCATAAACACGAACAAGCAATCTTTCATACACGGTGTTTCTTCGCTCCCAGTTGATTTGCGTTGCCCAACTAACGACACTCTCTCGCCGAACGTCTCTACCTAAAATGCGCTCCACCAGTAGTGGCAGCTAGACAACCTACGAGGTGTCCGATTTCTTGGACGCTTTCTTTTCAAGAAGCCTGGTGTGGACGCATCATCCACACGCACAAACACGCATGAGATCACAGCATTGGAGTCAACAACAGGCAACCAAAGAGAGACAACGTACAACTGCTGGTATTCCTTGCGCAGGCGGCTTTGCGCACTCAGGTCTTCAATGCGCGCGAGTGACTTCGTGTCCGCGTACAGGTATCCGGACCCGCCCCCAATGATCGCGCCGCCGAGGATCGACACAAGCTGCACGCGGCGGTTGAACGGACCGAACGCTAGAGTGGCAGTCGTATAATATACAGAGCATTCAGTTTTCGGTTCCAAGTCAGTCGGCATGCCGTCTCATATGCGCGCCGACGCTTTCGCAGCTCTCGATCGAGCAACACAAGATCCATGAAAGTGCCAAGACGTACAGGTCACACCCGCGGACACGACGGCGCCGATGCCCGCGCCGAACGCCGAGTACTGCTCCAACTCGCTCTTTCGGCGGTCGAACCAGAGCTTCTCCTCGAGCGTCAAGCGCGCCGCGGGACGCTTCGCTGCTGCTCCGCTGTTGCTGCTGTCGTCGCTCATGTTCGTCTTTGTCTTTGTGTTTTTAACCTGTGAACATGTCGAATGGTTTCGGACCACCTTCGTGCGACACGCACCAGATCCACTTTTGTGACAGCCACAATACAAATAAGGGTCCAGTTGTGAAATAAATGGCGAGAAAGGGGAGCATTCGCATTGCGCTTTTTGCTCGATGTCTCGATGCTTCACCATTTGCACGACTCGCCATTTGGTAAATGGAGCAAACTCGACGCTTTCCAACAACGGCCAGATGCAGTCTAGCTCAAGCTTGTGGAACGGTGGCGCCGACCTTCAGACAATACCTCCATGCACCTGCAAAAAGAAGCAACAGCGTCAAGCGAGGGGAACCACTATAAATATTTATGGTTAAAACTCCGACACCCAAATTCCATCTACCGTCCCTTTCCACTTTCTCCCTCTCCTACTCCGCGCGTTCCGTTGCGCTACAGCATTTCCTAGTCGCTCCTTCGTTGGCTTTACAGGAGTCCCCAACGCACTTAAATTATCGCCACCACCTCGTTCGCGATGTGTCTTTCAGAACAAACGTGAGAAGCGCGCACCATCTCTCCCCAACTCTACTCGCGCTTGAAAAACGCATCTTCGGACAGAGCTGTACGCCCCAATTGACTTGGATCGGACGAGTATACGTTCATGAGGAAGTCCATGGACTCGTCGAAGTCAGGAACAGGAGGTTTTCCGGAGGCGGCAGCAGTAGTCGAGGCAGCTGACGACGACGCAGGGATTCGCCTCGGATCCCAGGATGACGGATACGACGTGTTGCCGATAAACGCGCTCGAGATACTGGATGTGCTGAGCTGATTGAACTCCATGGACGACGACACGTTTGGGTGGCGTCCGACTGCGGCTAGTGACGCTGCAGATTCTGCCGCAACCGCCATTGGTGTCGCCATGACCATCGCGCCAGGCAGCACTTGGTGGTGATGGTGGTGGTGGCGAATTTGCTGCTGCTGCTGGTGATAATGATGGAGGTGACGGTCCATGCTGTTCGGGAGATGGTACGCGGATCCCATGCGATCGTGGTCGACGACGCTGCCGCCGCCTGGTCGACTGTACATGGCACCGCCCGATGCCGACGCGGCAGGAGGATACTGCAGCGTGCCATTGCGGTTCCGTAGTCCTCGCATGCGTCGCGCCATCTTCTCTCTGTACTTCTGCGCATGGGTCTGCGTTTGCCGCACGGTGCGCGATCCAACCATCGCTGCAATCGCCTTCCAGGGACCTTTCGGGTACGTCTCGATGGCTTTCAGAAACCGATCGTGCTCTGCTTTCGTCCACGTCCCCGACGCCTTGATGGCTTCCCCATTCGCATCGAACTGCTGTTGCTCCAGAGACTCGGCGACGCGGATCGTGCCGTCTTTCACGATCAACAAGTCTTTGCGGTCCAATACGAACTCCGCTTCGTAGTCATCCTCGTCGTCCTCGTCGTGTCCATAGCCGCCGTCGTCGCCGTCTTCTGCGTCATCGTGCTCATCGTTATCGTGCTCATCGTAGACGTCGTCGTTAAACTTGGACTCACTCATGCCGAGGTTCGACTGGTGCTGCTCGTGCTCTTCGTGCTCTGCCTCCTGCTTCTGTTTCTTGAGTGCGTTCTTCATACCGATCTTCTCCCTCCTGTAGCGTAGGAGGTTGAGATGCAGGTGGGTCCTTCTAGGATACTTGCGCTCGAGTGCTTCAATGAAACACTGGCGCAAATTTCAGAGTGACCACCACCCACCTCTTTCCGCAGCACAAGTCGTTCGACAGACTGGTGAGCGGAGGTGTCCTTGTTGATGTTTGGCGTATTGATTGAGAGCGAGATGCGCTTGCGCGCCGGGCTTCTCCGCAGTAGTAGGTCCCTCCCACGAATCCAAAGTAGACTTTGTGCGAACATCCAGCACGGAATCAGCGAGCAAGCGCGCGCGAAAAAAGCAACCAGGTCCACTTTTCTTGCTTACAGGGATGCGTATAATCATCGCGCTGGTGTAGTTAGTAGGAAGATCGACAGCGGAAGAAGAACAAGACGCCAGATATACGCTTCCGACATCTGCTGCTGGAATGGAAAAAAATGGCGGAGCGCGCGCACCAGCTGATCTCACCGCACCAACTCGCACATCCCACGTGGTGCAGACAAAGAGTCGGCGACAGCTGACTACTGCGCTGTGGTTGGCGGAAAAGTCTGCTTGGACCAATCACGTTGGACTGTTCGGAGAAATCCACTCGCGAACACACACACAACGCTGATTGGCTCCGCCTATGTTGATTGCCCACTTTGAACGGACGCGGTCAACATAATCACCGTCTCGCCTCAACAATGACTGCGTGCGTGGACTTTGCTCGGACAAGGAGTTTGTCTCCGGCGAGGCTCCAGGAAGCGAGTCCGAACGGGACAGATGGGAAGAGTTACGAACTCTCGACGAGCAGCTACTGTTATTATACCGCGATCGCATTTACAAGCTTTAAGAGTTTGCTAGCGGTGTCGGATTAAAAACGTTGCAGACCAGACTCCTTTTTGATGCTCAGTGTCCGATATACTGGCATCCGCTTCCACCAACACCACATCAATCCGATTGATCCCATCCACTCACTCCACTGCACCCGCCATCCACAACTCGGTGGAACGATGCGCGCGTGTTCTTCTTGTAGAAGCTCGTCCATTTTGCGATGGTGGAGGCACTCGTCCACTCTTCCACGTTGGAAGAGGGGAGAACTGAGGTTTCTTTTTCTTTCCGATCTTCGGCACATGCAGAGATTGGTCGGCTTGTCTGTATGGTTGCGTCCCACTCGTTCTCGCCGTCACGCACGAGTGAGCACGTCTGTGCTGTATAACAGCTCTCGGTCCTTGACAGACCGTCACGGTGGCCACGTCAGGACCGACAGGGACTTTACCAAAGCCGGATGGCCGACCAGCTGGTTTTCAGGCTCCCTCGTGACTTTTGTGATGGAGCAGAACGCCACTCGAATATAAGAACGCCCTTCCAATTCGAGGCGGTGATGTTTTTGGGTGTGAGGGTTTGAATACAAGCACCTTCGGCATTATTCGTCGAGCCAAACTGCTCTCTTGAATACAGAGACAGGCTCTACAATGCGTACACCGTTCGAGTATAAGATCCCCCTCTTGCATTCAAGGGACGACAAACTGACCGACTGACTGCCATCTGGTCGCAAACGTGCGGTTTCGACTCGCACCAAAGCGTGCACAACACAATGTCGTGGCGCTGCTATCGTTCGTATTCCCTCACGCTCTTCGACGATTCTCGGCTGCATCGCCTTTGCCGAGATCATGTCAAGTCATCAAACTGCCGACGATGCGCACTGTAGGTACGGAGTTTGCTTGGACGATGACTGGCCGACACGCACAATCCTTGATGAGTCACAGTGTGAACCCAGCGAGCGCTCCAGATGGAAAGTTCGAAAATCAAGCCATTTCGCTCTCTCGCATGCAGAAAAAAAGCACACCGACAAACGAATCGTCCCACCGAGTCCCGATCCGTACCTTGGCTATTGCAGGTTGGCTCTGTGTCTTTAATACACGATGCAGCAGCAGAAATATGCAAATATGCTGCAATGAGGATGATGCCTCGTCCCCTAACTGCCAGAATCTTCGGTCTCCTTCCCGATTTGCATGCATGGATGCATCACCACACCGCATGGCGTGCTCGACATATGCAATGAAGCGACAAGGTCCAGTCAGCACTCCCGGAAGAGCGTCAAGTGGAGGTGTATGACGTGTCTGTGCACATGGCTCGCGTGATCATTTCCCGACATGTGTTGAAGCGTTGGCTGACGTCACGCGTGCATGAAGAGGACGCTAAAGGCGCTGCAGCTGGAAAAAGCTCCACAAATTGAAGCACTCGCTGACTCGTTGAGGAGGCATGGACAGGCGGCTCAGAAGAAGAAGGAGAATGCTTCGAAGCTTTAGTGGACAGCTCGCCGAGTCGACCAGCTTGTGCGTGAAGCTCTTTCTCCGAGAGATCGAAGCGCTGGTGCTCCATGGAGTTCTGCATCCAATGCGTCGCTACCGACGACAAGAGTGTGTCGGTGTGATCTCCATAACCTGCTGGTGCGAGGCTGGTGGAATGTCCAACGTGACGCTGTTCTGGAGCAACCGCGCGACTCCGTCAGTGTCAGTCAACCATGTGCCTTGCGCGCCGAGCATCGCGCAGAAAATGCCGACCAAGCTAGCTCGACCACCGACTTCTCTGGAATGCGCTCGTATAAAGCGCCAAGCACCGCGTCGACAGTGAACACGTTGAAGAGAATGCGCACCACGGACAATGAAGCTACAGCCAATTGCATCCTCTCTCTATGTGTGCAACGGTATCTTCGATGTGCGCAGTGTTACTGCGAGTTGCACACGCAGCATTGCACTGGAACACGACCAATCCGCTCCATCCGACATCTCCAAAGGTCGAGATTGAAGTTGGCGACTCGATGCGCGCATGCTCTTCGATGCAGATATTCGTTCCTGGTTGAAACCACCCCATCTCTTGCTTTTCGCTGGTGGCGCTCGACCTACAGTCACCTCAGATGTGGATGCTGCAGTGTGGTACAGTTTCCCCGCATCCAATGTGGCAGTCTGGATAGCGGTTGCATCCCGGTGGCCGTCCACTTGGACTTTACGAAAGCCGGAGCAGCGACCAGCTGGTTTTCAGCTTCGTGCTGACTTTAGGTGGGATGTCCTCAAGAATAAGCACTCGTTGTAAACGACAAAGACAACAGCACTGTTCACTTGCGCTCTTTCAAATTTTCGGATGCATCGCCTTTGTCGAAGCGTATCAAGTCATGCATTTCTGGGCATACTGCGTCGTAGCTACAACAGGCTCCGGAGTTTCTTGAAGATGACTGCCTGCCAGTCAGTCCCTGAAGTGTGCGGTCAATGTGTGAACCCAGTTGTCCCCGCTGGAACTTTCGGAAAGCAAGCGACTTCGTTTGTTCATCCAGATACACAACTTCCATTCGAATCATCCCATCGTGTTTGTGAAAATGTGTGGCTGAAACACACAAAGAGCAGTAATGTTCAGACATTGCACTCGCACCGCAAAAACGACTCGTCCATTGGTTCGAATCGTCGGTCGCTCTCCTTCCGACTTGCACCGTCGCATCGCATTGCTCACTAGGCACACACACACACTTCTCGTTCTTTTTGGCGGATTACTCTCCTTTTCACAGCAATGTTCCAAAACATAGTCAAAACACCACACACAAAACCACCGAATGCATCGGAAACATCGAAATGCATCCGGAAGGGAGGACGCCATGGAACACAAGTCCTTCGTCAAACAGATGCTTTTCTTACTTCTCATGTTGCGTGAAGTGTCAAACCAGCTGGCGCGTCTGTTTGTCCACATGGCGCGCATGACCACTCCCTTCCTTCGGTCTACCGCATCGACTTTGGCGGCAAAAGCACGCGTGCCTTCGCTAAAGGCGCTGCAGACGGAAAATTTTCACATCTTGAAGCACTTGCTGACTCGCTGAGGAAGCGTGGAGAGACGGCTCGGACGAAGACGCGGTCGCGTCTGCAGCAGCAAAGCAACTCGCCCAGTCGACCAGCTCGTGCGTGAATTTCTCGCCCAAGAGGTCGAAAAACTGGTGCTCCTTCGGGTTCCGCGACCGATGCGCCATGAGGATCACAGTGTTTTGGGACGCTAATGCGTCCAGCGACGTGACTAGCGGCACGTACCCTTCCGGGTCGTAGACGACATCGGAGAGCACGAGCACGTCGGGGTGCGGCACGGGGAGATTCGACGGCGATGTGCCCCAGAAATGCGTCGCGGCCGATGGCACGACTGCATCGGGAGCGTGACCTTCACAGACTGCAGATGCTGGCGGGAAGTTCAATGCGATGTTGTACTGCAGTAATGGCACGACTTCGTCAATGTCGGTCAGTGTGACGTGCGCGCCGAGCATCGCGCAGAAAATGCCGACCAACCCAAGACCGCTGCCCAGCTCGACCACGGTTTTCTCGGCGATGAGTTCTTTGTTAAGCGCCAGGTACCGCGTCAGCACGAGGCACGAATCCCACAGTTTCCCTCCAATACCTATACAAAACGAAAAGGCAAAGCGCCATCGAGATGTTAGTGTGTGCACGCGATGCACTGTGTGCGCCATTTCCTGTCCATTACCTAGGTTGCCAGGCGATTCGGCCAGTAGGATCTCGCGATCGATGCCATCCATCTCGATCGGACGGCAGCAGTGAACGCCAAGGTCGCCAATGTTTCCCTCCACCTGCGACTCGGAAGAAGCCACCAGATCAAAGGGAAGCGACACGACGGGGAACAAACTCCATGCCGCTTCCGAGTCGCGATGCACTGTAACCATCAGCGACATATTGGTTCTCGTCTGCATCGGACTGGCCGGTCCCACTGCGCTTGCAGTATCGATGGCAACGCGGAACACCGCTTTGCCGCGATCGTTCAGCGTCAACCGTCCATCGTCTCGAACGCTGTACGCGCTAGCGTCGTCTTCACGAAGGGAATCGTTGGACGCTTCGTGGAAGACCAGTTTATACATGCTGTCGGCATTGTTGCGCAACGTGCACTGAAGGTACATGCGCTCCCCCGGCTTCAAGTAGTCGCGTCGAAAGAGACCGAATTCGTTGCCGATATTCGCAACAACCTCAAAGTACTCGCCCAAAGGCACTTTCGATGGGATCAAGCATCTACGGAAGCACACACATCTTCATTAATATGCAAGGATGTCGTCATTCACAGCATTCGCACTTGCCCAAAGTTGATGCGTAGCTGCTGGTTCTCGTGCACCATTTTGCCCATTTGCTTCACTTCGCTCGCGGCCGCTTCCTTGTCCTTGATCAAGTTTCTCCGCAATCGGCGTCGCGCTGTGACTGCATATTGGAACAGCGCGGGGGAGTTTTCGCGCGCACCGCGACGGTCGAGGATGGCTTCGACCTGCTGGAACGCGACCTCGAAGCGCTCGAGGTTCTCTAGCGCGACCAAGCGGCGCAGACTCGCTTTCTCATTTTCAGGGTTGTATTTCAGCGCCTGCGTGCAATCTATCACACATCATAAGCAAGCACACCCGTGCACAACTGGATTAGCGCCGATCCAGCGGACAACTCACCTGGCGATATTACGCCAAGCATGTCATCTACACGCAAGACCACGCACCATGCAACGCGGCTGCGAAATTGCGCTCTTGGATGTATGTCTGCGCGCGATTCGAGAGCAATTGCGACGCCGAGACAGCAGCAGCAGGAGGTTGCGGAATCGGTTGGTCGCTGGTGTGTCTCTTATCGGTGGACACTGCGCCTAATGCCGTCTCCACGAGCACGAGCGCCTGCGTGTAGTGTCCGCGCGCGTCGTCGTATCGCCCTTCGCTGTACAGCGCGTTGCCCGCCGCCTGCAGCTGCTTCACTCGCGCTTCGTCTTCGCATCCCGTCATTTCGCTCTTGCTGTTGGTTTGTGTTGTTGGTTTGGATTGTTGGTGAGCGATTGAGGAATGATTGCGCAGCCAAACACTCTTCCCGCACCCGCATTGGCTGAAAACATCTCGCTCTCGGTTTCTAGCCAATCAAGCGCGAGGTCCTGGTTTTAAATGACCTGCAGCAACCTCATTCGCCTCATTGTCGATCTTGATACCCAAAAAGCCGCGAGAGCAAGTCAAAGAAAGATGCAGATGGATGCCGAGAATGCCGCGGCGCTGCGAGCGCTCCAGGGACCCGGTCCCCTCGCGGCGACCCATGGACTGAGGTTGCGGGGCTTCACGACGTGTCCGCACTGCCACGAGGGCTTCGGCTCGGCGTCGTTTGCGATCCACGTGCGTCGCTGCCGCGCTCTGTACCCACCCCCCGAGTCCGAGTCTGTGGCGCTCGAAGAAGACGAGGTGTCGTTGAAGCCCGTGAAGCCGAAGAAACCGAAGAAACCCAAGCCCATGCATTCGCTCGTCGACCTGTAAGTACTTGGTGCATGCAGTGGCATTAGTGTGTGTGCTGATGCTGATGGAAGGATCTGCGATGGGGTATGTTTGCAGGTGTCTTCGCTTTATCACCAAGAATTTCCAGACCGTGTGTATGGATCGGATTGCATCGCAGCCGGAAGAAGAAGGTGTGCGCAGCGGTTCTATGGATTGTGCGATGGGAGAACGCATGATATAGAGGCTAGCGATGCTGATGGCTCTGTGAACCATGCGTCTTATTTTATACAGCGGCGTTGATCGAGTCCCTGCCGACGAGTTTGGTGCATCGCATCATCGTCAATCTCGTGAATGACGCAAAGCTGGTTCGCGCCATTGGTAGCATAGTGTAGTGCACACTCTTGATACAATAATGCTTTGTGTGTGTGTGTGTGCTGTAGCTTGAGGAGAAAGACACCAAGCGCCGAGTGAAGATGAAGCATATGAAAACCGACGTCGTGAGTATCCAACGAGAGAATGTGCGCCTTGAAACCTTCCGCCAGCAATCGGTAACTGCTCGCGCGCGTCTGAACGAGCAAGAGCAGCTCAATGAGCGGATGCGGCGGGATTTCGAGACGCTGACCCAGGAAGTGGCCGCAGCGGATGCGAAGAACCAGCAACTACGGTCCCAGCACGACGGGTTCGAGAAGCAGCAGCATCGACTCGAAGCAAAGGTGGGGGAAAACGATCCATGCCGCGAAAGGTTTCGCGATTTGTCCTTTGCCGATGGCTAACTTGACGCTCGCCTCGCTGCATTGTCAACATGCAGATCAACAGCTTGAGCTCTGAGAATGAATCCCTCAAGAGCGCGCTCAAAGCTGCCCAGAAAAAAGAAATGGACGCGGTCAAGCAACTCGCTGTAGCGAGTAAGAAAGTCGACGTCCGAGCCGCGCGTGCGACGGCGATGGCGCCACCAACAGCCAGCAGCGCGAATCCAGCAGCGAAGCGACGCATTGAACGAACGCATTCTCCCCCGGATAGCTCCAGAAAGATCAGCAACACTGGCGCAGCATTCAAGCGCATAAACCTGAACGAAATGTCGCAGCAGCAGCAGCCTCCAGTGATTCTGCACACGCGTCCGCACTCCGAAGCCTCGAAGATCCCATTCCCATCGTCTCTCTCCGAGAGCTACTTGGGTTTACTCCAGTCTATTCCCGCGAAGTAGGCTGTCAGTGTTTCTACTCGCTCCAAACAATCTAGCTGGGTTTACCCTTTTCACATCTGATATATCACGAGGTCGCTTGAGGAATAACAAAACGAATCCAGGTCAGTGGAGCGTGTAAACTTTTCTAAATATGATTACCACCACGTCGATCCTGTCAGCCCACATGTCTTCATTCCCTCCCCTTCTTATATACTTCATCTACTTCGAAGTGTGTGGGTTGTGTCATAGGGGAGCTTCTGGTGCACCTGCAGCAGGTCGGTGCTGCGCTGCGTTGCTCATCGTGCCACACCGACGACAACACTCGCCTTCGCAGCATCCAGTCTGTCAACACACTCAGCAACTTGCGATCGTACGCACCAACAACTCTCTCACTCACAGGTGTTTCTATTGCACAAGATGGTGCTTCGTCTCTTGTGGAATGCTATCGCAGGTCTCGTGTATCGTGCGCTGTTCAAGGAGTCAATCAAACCGGGGATGGCGGTCAAGTACCCCGCGGTGTGGACAGCGCGTCCCGGGTTCCTGGACTGCGACATCAATCTGCACCTGAACAACGCATCGTACCTGTAC